>JAQBSW010000099.1:0-291945 GCA_029291075.1 Eudiplozoon nipponicum
GAATGAGGCAATCAATAAGATACATTTTCGTGTCATATATGTGACTTAGTGCATTTTGTACACGTTAGAGCCTATTTTCTTGATTCACCGACTGCCTGTTTCACGCTTCTTTAGCTATTTAGGTAGGTTTAAAAGAAATGTTGCATACTATAGGATATTTCATAATTACCTGTTCTTTGCTGTCCACGAATATCAGACATTTTTGTTGTGTTAAGTTATGTATGCCACGGCGTGCACCTCTAATATATTTCTTTTCTTCCTTTTTGAATTGAGAAAAAGATCGCGTATTAAAGCATAAATTTATGAAGAGGCAGGTGGATATACAGCACAGTTAACAAAGGCGATATAAAGTATAATACTTCGTATTGTTAATTTTGGAAAACAAAGAGGATTATGCTGGATTTATTACATACTCTATAAAAAAGCAGGAAGTGCGAAACGCCAAATCTGAGTGACGTACACATGCATGCACACTTCGTCAGTTTAGATTCACCTAATGTACGAGCTTCTTTTCTTTAATTATTTTGCATTCAACAGCTGCACAGAGTTAATTTTGGTAACTGCATAGAAATTTTGCAGTCGACATTTATTGTCAAGTAAAATGATTGCGAGTCTATTATAGGTAAGAGCCGCGTATCTAATTTAGCTTTTCTTATGTATACACTGCGATTTAATCCTCGACAGTCAGTAGCCGTCGTGATATGAGGATAATCGTGTAAAATTGAAAGTCATCGGTACGTGGCACCGACGGTAGATTTACTTTGTTGTGCAGATGGTTAGATAGAATGGTTTAGATGCTTATTGCGAGCTCGCAAACTGTCTAATGATCAGGTAAATGGAGATCTCAGTTCTAGCACAGGCTTCCAACTAACTCACAAGTACGGTGCGGAAATGGGTAATGAGAACGCAAAAGGTATGTGACAACTCGCTTAAACGAAATAAAGCACTTTTTTTAAAATTATGCAACACATATTTGTATTACTAGTCGAAGTTGAACATTTTTTGGGTATATTTGCATTACTTTTTTTATTCTTTACTGTTTATATTCGCGTTAGACATTCAGAATTTCTCTTAAAACCTGTTGCATATATAATGGCGTGATAAACGTTCATTTATACGAGAATTTCCCTGAATGGAAAAGGAGGTTCATGAGAAACATTTCACTTTATGAGCCATAACACTTTGATTCGGAATTCTGTGTACTTATATTATTGTAAGAGAGAGATAGACTGAATGAGGCAATCAATAAGATACATTTCGTGTCATATATGTGACTTAGTGCATTTTGTACACGTTAGAGCCTATTTTCTTGATTCACCGACTGCCTGTTTCACGCTTCTTTAGCTATTTAGGTAGGTTTAAAAGAAATGTTGCATACTATAGGATATTTCATAATTACCTGTTCTTTGCTGTCCACGAATATCAGACATTTTTGTTGTGTTAAGTTATGTATGCCACGGCGTGCACCTCTAATATATTTCTTTTCTTCCTTTTTGAATTGAGAAAAAGATCGCGTATTAAAGCATAAATTTATGAAGAGGCAGGTGGATATACAGCACAGTTAACAAAGGCGATATAAAGTATAATACTTCGTATTGTTAATTTTGGAAAACAAAGAGGATTATGCTGGATTTATTACATACTCTATAAAAAAGCAGGAAGTGCGAAACGCCAAATCTGAGTGACGTACACATGCATGCACACTTCGTCAGTTTAGATTCACCTAATGTACGAGCTTCTTTTCTTTAATTATTTTGCATTCAACAGCTGCACAGAGTTAATTTTGGTAACTGCATAGAAATTTTGCAGTCGACATTTATTGTCAAGTAAAATGATTGCGAGTCTATTATAGGTAAGAGCCGCGTATCTAATTTAGCTTTTCTTATGTATACACTGCGATTTAATCCTCGACAGTCAGTAGCCGTCGTGATATGAGGATAATCGTGTAAAATTGAAAGTCATCGGTACGTGGCACCGACGGTAGATTTACTTTGTTGTGCAGATGGTTAGATAGAATGGTTTAGATGCTTATTGCGAGCTCGCAAACTTGATTTAAATATTATTTTTTCACCACTCGTGCAACCACTGTTCATTTAATTATAATCTCACGTGAGATTTCCTAAAGAGACTTATTATGTTAGATGACAACATTAACGCGTACTCATTTATCAAGCTTACCTGTTTTTATATCAACAGACATAGCAAAATAAATTCTTCGTTACTTAGCATGAGAAAAGAATTATAAATAAGGGCTTTCTGAAATGACACTTCATATGAATGGAAAACTAACGAAAAATGGAATTCTGCGTTGGTTTTAGAATAAAATGAGAATAGTCTTCATCATGCTATTACCGGAGACTAGGCATTGCAATCGGTATGGTGCTGTTTGTGTCTTTATGAATCCTTAGGATATACTGGTAGCACTTCAGAGCGATTCGAGTTTCTAAAACCAGGTAGGTAAATGCGGAGATGTCAGACTAGTGCTGTCTCAACTTACACTATGAATTGACGAGTTTGTGTCAATTAACTCCAACATATTTATGAATTTAATTGTTATGCGGCAGTAAATCATCAATTCTTTGATATTGATTTTGTACTGTTTGGTAATAGCGATAGTTAGTATCGTCATTTGCCAAAAGCAGAGTCAGTTTAATTATGGCAATTCAAATACATTAATAACTTCGAAATGTGCTTAGGCTTGATTTGCTTATTATAGTCCACGTTCGCAAACGTATAAAATTGAGACTCAGAAGATTTATTGTAAAAATAGCCGGAATAATTCATTTTTTGATGATTTTAGGATTATATATATATATATACAAGGTAAGTATATAATATCACTTAAATTATTGCCCTCGTCTTGACTTTCTTGTTACATCGTTACTACTGGTTAAATCTATACTCTTGGTTTCATAATCAACTTTATTTCCTTTGCAGATATAAACAAAGGAGGTACGTCAATTTTGGTATCAGCCACAAACCTTGTGAGTCCCACTAAATTGCCTGCCTCCTCACAATTGCCATCTGTTTTCTGTCCTAGCGAAAGATTTATTCCTTCGCAGCAGTCTTCGGTAGATGCTTGCTCATTGTTATCCAATTTTAACAGCACTGCCGCACCAAACTCACTGCTGAGCGCGGCTACCAATTTTGATAACCAGCTACTTTTGGAATTGTGCCATCAAAATTCGTTACTATTGTCCCCGACCGGGCTAACAAAAATGTCTACTCCAGATATCAATGCTGCTTTAGCACAACTAGCTGCAGCAACCAAGAAGGCATCGGTAAGTTCGCTATCCAACGGTGAAGCAATTGTTCGTGGGGGAACCGGACTGATTAGCGCTAATCTTGCAACATCATTGACAGGTAATGATGACGAGGCCAGTACTGTACAACCAGTCAATTCTTCTTTTGGTCAAAATAATGATAAAATGACTGCAACTAGTACGGCAATTGATTCTACTTCTAGTCATTCTAATAACCTCATCACTGATGGAAGTACTGATTCTAATTTATTATCGGAGGCGATTAATGATCCAGATATTTCTGGAAACTTCGTGTCGAATAGCAATCATCAACACCTTGAACAAATGAACTTTTCACCTGAGCTTAACGCTGTCTATATCGCTGCATTGGCCAGCGCTCTTGGACTTAACAATTTGAATTCAACATCCTGTGGTACCAGTTTAGGTATGTTCTGAACGTATTCATTAAGTTTTAAAGTTTCTTGTCTTTTATTCGTTTAATTTGAAATATGCTTATCTCAATGAATCAAATTTATTTATAAAACGCTGGTTTTAAATGTCAGAATTAGACAATTATATTATACAACATATTATAATAGCCTAAAACAAGTCGCTAAAAGCATTTTTACATTGTTCTGTATCTTTTTTTTGTGGCTAATGTACACAGAACACATCGGCATCTAGCTTTTTGTTCGCAACATTCCCGCCTACTACTGAGATGTTGCCCAACAAGGCCAAAACTATGGTTTAGTAGATGAATTTTGATATATATATATATATATATATATATATATATATATATCGGAATCACTACTGGTATCTTATTTAAATTATGAAATGGAGTTAACTTATTTGGACGATTAAAATACTGTGATATATATATATATATATATATATATATATATATATATATATATATATATATATATATATATATAAGTGAGTGTGTTTAATCTTATCCAAATGGAAAGGTTAACTACGTTTTCTATAATTTAGCTAGTGATTACATATTATTTTCGACAGTGAATCGGTAATCATTTAGTAGAAAGATAATACTCTCGTTGTATAGATGGAAGTAACATTATTTATGATTATAATAAAATATTTTAATTGAGTTTAACTGTACAGAACTTAAAGTTAAATTCATTACTTTTTTAAAACCTTGTATGTTAGACTTGTAGCTTACATTTTTCTGTAGTTAGGATTAATCGAAATATTTTAGTGTGATAAGACACAAATTATTCTCAACTGAATTGACTTTCGTCTACTCAATTTATTTCCTTCCTATTTTATGATTAATGATATATCTATATAAATGTGTTTTTCTTCCTAACTAGAAATATACTGCATAATATTCGAAGGCAATGGACATAATAAAGATTATTAAAGAGCGGGGTCAGCCTTTTACCTGTAAGGAACTAAACACTTATATTGCAGCCAATTGTGTGAGTGCCAAATTTCTGGAAATTATTAAGGTCTTCAAATCGTGTTTGCAATCAGAATTTGTGCCGAAACGATTCCTCAAGCAGTGCAAGAGAAATAACCAGAAACCGAAGCATAAACTTGAAAACCGCAGGGTGGTTCAGTGGTTAGAGCAGCAGATTCCGAAGCAGACGTGCCCAGGTTCGAGCCTTGTCCGTGGCAATTCTGGCCAGTACTTGATGAGTTCCCAATAAGGACGAAACCGGTATACTGGATGAATTGACTTTTCTATACTATACAATTCTTAGTTTATACTGTTATATGTATGTAAAAATGGGTCAGGTAGTTATATCAAGGCCGCAATCTTCAACGCTAACTCACTTTATATAATATATATACCGAGTCTGTAAAGGATACTAACACTATGGCTATTGTGTTAATAACTGATACCAACATTATTGTACCGAAAAGGTACATGGTACTAACACTATGGTTTCCGAGTCGGAACATGGTACCAACATGATGGATATCAATTTATGCTATAGTTCACCGAAATTGAGAATTACAACTATTTCTGAACACCTGTTACTCCAGTAAATCCATGAACTCTGGCTTTGATCTTACCGCGAAATGTGATAACTGATATCGATCAAGGCCAGAGTGTATGGATTTACTGGAGTAACAGGTGTTCAGAAATTGTTGTAATTCTAAATTTCGGTGAACTATAGCATAAATTGATATCCATCAGGTTGGTACCATGTACCGACTCGGAAACCATAGTGTTAGTACCATGTACCTTTTCGGTACAATAATGTTGGTATCGGTTACTAACACAATAGCCATAGTGTTAGTATCCTTTACAGACTCGGTATATATATTATATAGTGTGAGTTAGCGTTGAAGTCGCATTGTCGTAGACTTTATATGATGTTAGCTTCACTATTGCAGGTTTACACATTCGTCTAGGAGATTGTACCGTCTTATTATCTCACACACTGATGATTCGCCAGTAAGCACGAAACGAATGTGCATGAGGTTATACTTTCCGTTCAGGGATAAACCAAAGGCTGCCTTTGGTGTATATATATATATATATATATATATATATATATATATATATATATATATATATATATATATATATATATATATATATATATATTCGGTTTTAGTAGTATTAGCATAAGGTAGCAAAAACTATTTATCTACTAAACTTGAATACCAAACAAAAATGAACTGATCTAAAAGTTGAGCTAGATTTGCTATACAATGAAATATTTTTTGTCTAACCTGACAACGTATATGTAGTCAAATCCCGCTATTATTGTTTAACTGGATTAATGTTTAACTAAATTTGTGCTCTCACTCCTGTGGTTACATTTTAAATATTTTTTTTTATTTGTTACCAACTTGAGTTACGTTACCGGCCTGTGTATTTCATATATTCCTCAGTAGAATCTTCAGATGCTAATCACACATTTTTTGTGTGCTGAAACAATCAAAGGCACTGAATGAACTAATTTATTGGTATTAAAAAATTCATTTCGCTCAGCGGAATTCTCAGATTTTCTTGCTAGTAAACGATTAAACGTGCTGAATTAGCCTATCATTGATAAAATAATGACCAATTTTTAATGCACTTTTAGATTGTATCAAAGCAGGTGGAATTTTACCGTTGCTGACAAATCAATCCCTGCTGCTAGAAGAACGGAGTGTGCCAAAAGTTCATTCGCCCACGCCCGCGCAGTTTAATTTGCAACACACCGCCGAGCATAGTTTTTCTCTCCCGACGCCTGCGGCTAACGTCTCCAACTGTAATATTACGGGTAATGCCAATATGTTTGCCACCTCTTGTGAAGGCGTTTCTGCTCCACTGACGTATTCATCAGCTGGTATCGGCAAAACTCACCTAAACACAATCAATCGCAATAGCAGCGGCGACAACAACATCACTAATAAATGTAGCAATATTGAGTTTAATGCAAATTGTAAAAATGATGATAGTCCACCATTGATGCCAACTCCTTTGAGAGTACTACCGAAATCTCAGAATACGAAATTTCTTACCAAGGATGATAGTAATAATATCCACGATGCACTCTCAGTCCTATCTGGTAGCCTAATTCCTGCGCTGATGGAGTATGACTCCAGTTTTATAAACTCCCTGGTCAGATCTGGTCAGAAGCCTGAGACCTGTAGCCGTAGCGAAGGCCGAGAGATGTTTGCGCAAATCATCAACGCGGCACTGTCTAATTACGTCAATGACGCTGTCACTGCAGCCCTTACGTCCAGCTTGGACCCATTAACCTGTGAAGTGGTTGCTTCACTTAGCGCAGACGATTTCATTGGATCGACCCAGAGTGCAACAGTGCACCCAGAAACTTCTACTTACGAAATGACATCAAACGATTGTTCACTTAGTGAGAGTGCTTCTAGTCCTAATACAAATACAGGCGTTGTTACTGCTAATAGTATTAGAGATTGTGGTGTTGAAGGTGGCCTCGCTACTAGTATATTAGTTGCGTCTCCAAAAAAGTCGGCCACTATTCCATCGGATGATTGCTCCGGTATTGCACCCGACCATACTAAAAGCAGGTGGGCTGGTGTTACGGTTGCTAACCGACCACGCAAACGAAAACTAGTTTCTGGCTGTTTGGACGAACTTCATGATGAGGTTGGTCACCGTCATTCAAAGCAATTAGTAATGACATCGCCTAGTTTAACAGTAAGCTTTTCATTAAAAATTCTACCGTCTTTTTCTATTTTCAGTGTTAGATATTTTACAGTTTAATATTTAGTCTGTAGAATTACTTCAAATATCTTCCTGCTGTATCTCTGCGTATTACAGCCACATACATACACACAAACAAACATATATATCCGAATTTATAAAACAAGTTAATTGCTGTGGATTTGACCGCATTTTTCTTGTGCGGGACAATAGATAGCACTCTTAGGTCGGTAAAATCTTGATTTTTTTTCGTTTTCAGTTGCTCTGCTTATTGGCTTCGATTGATGGGTTCTCACTTGTCCCTTCATTTTTGAGCCTTTTGTCAGCTGATTGACTGAAAATGACGTTGGATCAAGATTTTCCATTGTTCTTTGTCCAATATTTCGAGACTTCATTTCCAGTCTCATCTTCAGGGTTGACACAATACGCACAGGAGTATAACACAACTTGTGACAAATGTGGTATCCTCATTCAAGACAGATATATTTATATCTATTTTAATTCTAGAAGTATTTTTAATTGTCTTCCTAATATCCGGTCTTCATACCTAGTCTCTAATACTCAAATGTATACAAAAATTTATCCCTGTCCCCCTCTGCGCACACAACTACCTATAAACATGTGTATTTTACTAAAGTGACATTTATTGAATAACTATAAGCACACTTAATGTATTGACATACACGCCTATCACTGATATCTATATTTTAATTGCTGTTCCGGACGCATAGAAAGATCAAAAAATTTTGAATTCAATATTACAGTAATCCTCACATGCCCCCCAGTTCACCTAATTCCATCCTGCTTGCAATCGGTTATAGACAGAGAGATTAAAAAACTGTTGAAAGTCTATAGAGTATTATTCTATCGTTTTGACAAGACCGAATACGGAGTTTACACTAACGAAATCGTCTCTCAGCCAAATACACATTAATACTCATATCCTATATAAATTAGTTTCTCCATTAAAATATCTGTGTCGGATATACCTATATAATAAATTTTATATTTATTTACTTATTCATAATTATATATATACTCACTTCTTATAAAAAAACATCCATATAATTCCATAGGCTATATATTATGTATATATAGATAAGCATATAAGCAACCATGTGGGTTCTTCCCACATCTTTTATAAATATCTATATATCCTTCATATATATATATATATATCTATACCTACGTATATACACTATATATATACGAACATACATATATATAAAATTAGCAATCTTTTATATTTAAATTTTATTTTTACTTATTTATATTTATGTATACACACACCCACATCTTATAAAATATCCATTTATACATACGTCCACACGCTATCTATGTATATATAGATAAGCATATAAGCAATCATGTGGATTCTTCCCACATCTTTTATAAATATCTATATATTCATGATATATATATATGTATATATACACGTGTATATACCATATATATAATATGAATCTCATACAAGCAACACTGTGAGTCCCGCAACGGATAAATTATATCAGTCAAAATGCTTTTTATATATCTCTTTTATTGTCTATCTATATACCCCTAGATATAAATATATATATATATACATATATGTAGATATATGTATCTATAGGCAATTGAAATGGGTTCTTTTAAAATTCAACCACTTACAATTTCTCCTTGCGTGTATAGTATATATACTAATTTTAATTACAATTTATATGTATATATAAATATCAAAGTGTATATATATTCCCGTCTACACCTCATATATATATATATATATATATATATTTATATATACATAATGCCTATCTCAATTCACATAAGCAACCATGTGAGCTTTTCTCACCTTATATATAAAATCTAAATATTCTTCTACATATATATTGTGAATATCTAAATAAGCATTTAAGCAACCATGTGAGTTCACCCCACATCTTATATGAATATTTAGAATCATCCATATATATGTATTTGCGAAATATATATATATATATATATATATATATATATAACTATAGCCATATTACCGCCCTCTAACTCCATCTAATTCGTTCTGTTTTTTCCCCTTTCATAGTCGTGGTCTCTTATTTAGATTTATTGTTAGCTCTGATTCCTCTAATCTACGTTTCTTTCCATTCGAGAAGGCTTCATTGAATATTGGGCCTAATGATTTTTCTACACATTTCATATTCATGACGTTCATTCCTGATTTTATTTCAATTGATTCTCTAATCAACCTGGTGAATCTATTTCGGTTACATAGTGCAATCCGTTTACAGCCGTCCCAATTTATCTGATGACCTGTCTCCATTGAGTGCCTGGCTAGATCTGATCTATGACTATGTCTATATTTGCATGCAGTCTTATGTTCCCCTCTACGTACCTTTATTGGACGCATGGTTTCACCTATATACCTGAGATTGCAATCTTTACAAGGTATCTCATAAACCCCTGATGTGTTGAGCGGTTCTATTTTTTCTTTCTGATTCGGTAACTTATTGCCTATTGTAACTGATTGTCTTAACACTGTTCTTATGTTGTATTTCGTTGCTAATATCCTAATTTTTCTACTTAATTTGGAATCTGGTAGAACCAGAGTTCTGTGCTTATCTTCATTCTGATTATCTAAATCTCTTGCCCGTTTCTCCTGGGTTATTCTTCTATTAAATCGCAATAATGTCTCCTTTATGATTTTCTCAGTTAATTTTTCCGGATAACCATTTATCCTGAATATTTCTTTTAATTTCATCAGTTCTTTGTCCCTATATTTTAAATCCACTATTTTAAGACTTCTTATTATCATAGATTTTAGAATGCCTATTTTCATCCCAAACGGGTGATTAGAGCAATAATTCAGGAGGATACCAGAATAAGTATCCTTCCTGTAAATATCTTTCTCTAATGTCTGACCCATTCGTTTTAATTTTACATCTAGAAACGATAATTCTTCTTTGTTTTCTTTTTCCAATGTGAATTTTACCTCTCCCAGTTGATTAGCTAAATACAGAAAATTCTCCAACTCCTTGTCCCCGTGATTCCAAATTAGGAAGATGTCATCTAGGAATCTTAAATATAAGCTTGGTTTGAGGGGAGATCTAAGTAGGAGATTTTTTCTAAATAATGCATATAAATATTAGCGACTGGGACTGATAATGGTTGTCCCATAGGAACACCTTTAACTTGAAGGTAGAATTCATTTCTAAATATAAAGTATGTAGAGGACATACAAATTTTAAACATTTCCATAATACTCCTTAACATCATTTTACTCCGTTCTAGTATTTCAGGGTATTCCGTTAGACAACGCTGGACACACTCTAATGCAACCTGTACCGGAATTTTCGTATACATAGAAACCACATCCAGGCTTGCCAGTTTATCATTCTATAATAATTTATATTTACTAATAATGCCAGTGAAGTGATAAGTTTTCTTTATTGTATAATCTAGAAAATAGGTGTATTTTCTTATTCTATGACACAGAAATTTGGACATTTTATAAGTTGGAGAATTCTGGACATTGACAATTAACCTAAGTGGGTTATCTTGTTTATGTATTTTTACTAGACCATACACTCTGGGAGAGAGTGAATCTCTTTTTATAAATGATTTTCCAAGATCTGAATCTAATTACCCAAATCCAATCATTTGATTAATTAAATTTTTAACCTCACCTTTTAATTTGTCCGTTGGGTCCTTATTTATTTTATGGTAAACTTCTTTATTATTTAATTGTTCATACATCTTATCATCATAATCCCTCTGATTCATTAGCACTGTTGCTCCACCTTTATTTGCTTTAAGGCATATTACCTTATTAGATCTCAATCTTTTCAATTCATAATTCGGCTTACATTTATCCTCTCTATGTTCTAACACCAATTTCGCAACATCCAATTCAAATTTAGTTTTATCTTTTCCTGGGAGGAATTGCGCGATTTTAACTGTCTCGGTAATAATTTCATTCTTAGGTATGTATTCTATAGGGACAGCCGTGTTCAGTCCCAGGTTAAGTAATCTCTTTTCATTATCCTTGAGATCCATAGATGATAAGTTTATTACCCGTTTCGACACAGCAGAATCGTTTGGAATAATTCTTGCATGCCTATAGATTCCTAGGTTTGCTAGTTTTTTTCATGTCTCTTTCTAACTTTTTGAATTTCTTTATTCCTAGCCTTATCAGTGAATTCTTCTATACATTTAAGGTCCATTGAATGTAATAATAAAAGCAACATTGATCTTATTTTAGTTTTTTCTCTAATTAGTTCATATTTTCTTTTTTCTTGATTTTTTACCGATGATTTCATTAAATGTATAGAAAGTTCCTGTTTCAGTATAGTTCCTACCCTATCTAGCTGAAATGGTAGTCTGAATTTAAAGCATTTAGGTACAGTATTAAATTTTAAACATAATTTCAAGAATGAGATATGTTCCACTTGCCTTGCAATTTGTATTTTCCTCCTTTTGTATTGGTTAAAAAGTTGGATCGCTGTCCGATCGTATTTTTGATTTAAATATATATATATATATATATATATATATATATATATATATACATATATACGAATTTATAAAACAAGCTAATTACTATTGTACGGTCATGCTTTCGGTTCTTATTATCATTTGATTTACTGGAAAAATAGAGTGCAATAATTAGTTTTGTTTAATCAGAAAAATTCAATAAATTGCAACCGAAAAATTGATTGCGCGGGTGGTGGTAACAATTCTTTAAATCAATCCTGCGAGCTTGAATTTAACACCAATCCCATTGTATTTAACCATTTGTCGAACAACTACCGCCAGTCGCAACGCACTTACGCGTTTCGACCTTCCATGATCATCAAGTCAAGTTCAATGTATGCGAGACTGCTAGAGGTGCGTTGTGGCTGGCGGTAGTTTTGTTGTTGTTCGACGACTGGTTAAATACAATGGGATTGGTGTTTACTTCAAGGTCGCAAACTTGATTTAAAGAATTGCATCCGAATGTTTGTTTTACAATTGCAATCGATGGGGATGATAATATAACCTTTCATGATGTGACACTCAAACATAGAACTGATGTCAAATTGTGTAGATCAGCATTTCATAAGAAAGATGGTCAACGAAATAAGTTAATTTCAACAGTTGCTGCAATTGAATTTGCAAAAAGGCTTAGATAACATTTTTAAAATAGGCCTGGGCGTTTTTGTTTGCATGTCTGTTTGCAGTCTGAGTTAGCTAGTGTGCGTAATTCTTGATAATTGAAGGTGACCCACCACGTTTTATAGATAAGTATAAAACTAATGATACAGTAAAATCAGTTGTAAATTCTTTTACTATTGATAAGACACCGGTGTAAATTCAATTACAGTACAAATGTGAAGTGACAATGAAGCGCATAAAAGATAAATTTAGCGTTCGCACATTTTTCACCTGACTTAGTTTTGTTAACATCTAACGCATAACTTCCTTCACAAAGTGTGAAAGACAACATTCCACAGCAATCTACACCTGACATTATCTATGATTGGAATCTTATCTGTGAGCAATCTAATGTACACAGATGCAGTAGAAGATTGTATTCATGTTTTTTTGTCGGAGCAAGTAGCAACATTATTTGTGCGAATAAATTTGGTGTTTGACGTAGTCTATTGCTGAACGTGTTGTCCAGTACAAAAATGCAACATGCCAACAAAGGGCTCTTCAATATTACACGTTTTGTTGCAATTAACACAAACTGAATTCCAGTTATTCTGACCCTTGAAGATATTTAGGCATCCTTTGGCGGATGCCATCTTCAATTCACAAATCATCAAAAGTTTATAAAAGCAACCAGATTGGATGATTTTAATAAATCCAGATTCGCATTGTTTCTTTCTTGTAAGTAAGGTGGTCTTTAACTGAATACTGATTGTAATTCGCATTTTTTGTAGTGTTTCGGATGATTTGGAAGACGTAGCAAATGCGCCCTGGTTTGATCCCGGCTGCAGTAATTCTGGAAATTATTTGTTGAATGCCAAAAATAAGGATGAAATCGTTCTGAATAAGGATTTGCATTTACTATCTTATGCAATGCTTTGTTTATGCTTGTAACCTACAGATAGGTATTTGTTGCTTAGACTATAATAATACTTGAACAGTCACTGATTGCGCGGGTGATCATAAGAATTGTTAAAGCAAGACGTGCAAAGGTGAGATAAATATCAATCCCGTGTTATTTAACCAGTCAATCAGCATAATAAAACGACGGTCTGTAAAACGTACTGTCGCGTTTCCACCTTCCATAATCATTATCAAAGTACGACCGCAAACTGACTAGCTAGGATCAAACCGCAATGCGTATATATATTTAAGCAAAATTTGATATGAGGCTTTAAACCTCCGGTAGTCTCGATTAAACTGTACTTGACTGGAAATGTCGGCCGCAAAATTTCTATGCAATTGCATCTATTAACTTTCTGCATTTTTGACTCATGTATAATATTAATTCAATTAAACAATAACTGATTGTGCGGGTAGTTGTAACAATTCTTTATATTAAGTTTGCGAGCTTGACTAGCGAGGATCAAACCACAATGCATATTTATTGAAATCGAAATTTGATATGCAGCTCTAACCTCTAGTAGTCTCGCATAAATTGTACTTGACTGGAAATGTCGGCTGACCACGAACATTAACGTTTTTGCAGCTTTCGCTACGTGTATATAGTAATACAATTAAACGATCATTGATTGCGCGGATGGAGATGACAGTTTTTTGAACAAAATGTGCAAATTTGAAATAAAAACCAATACCTTTTATTTATTTATTGACACATAACCCATTATGCCACTTATGACGGTTTTCACTATTTATGTACAAATAAAGAGGTGTTTACTCGCGTTAAACTCGCCTTCATAGTAAAAACAATTAGACAGCATTTTTCTGCTTTATTTTTCCATTTATGTTTTTCTGTTGTGTCGCAGATGGCTTAAGACCATCCGTTACACGAATTTCTGACTCTATCCTAGAGTAAACGTCTTTTGGCCATTTGCGCTCGTTGAGCATTATTGGCTTAGAAATTAGCCACTGCAACAATCTATAATATAATTTAACAATAATTGTTTGCGCGGGTGGTGGTAACAATTCTTTAAATCAAGTTTACGACTGAGTAAGCACCAATCCCATTGTATTTAACCGGATGTCGAACAACATAACAAAACTACCGCCAGTCACATCGCACTTACGCGTTTCGACCTTCATCAAGTCAAGTTCAATGTATGCGAGACTGCTAGAGGTGCGTTGCGGCTGGCGGTAGTTTTGTTATGTTGTTCGACGACTGGTTAAATACAATGGGATTGGTGTTTACTTCAAGCTTGCAAACTTGATTTAAAGAATCTCTAATATAGATTTGTTTTTAATAATCGTTCACACATCGCCAAGTTTTCTCGTGTTCACGCACTTTGTTTGACACGAGCTACACATCTTGACCTTCATATAGTTCGTGCTATTTACCGATTATTTCATCTTATCCTGATCTCTCCTTGTTCTTCCTGATTAATGCCATAATTTCTTGTTTTAATTTCTAACGATTATGTCATACCTAATGCACACCATTATATTGGTTTGAAATACGAGTTATAATCTTCAGCATAAAGATAAAATTCATAGTTTTATGTAGGTCGTAATTAAACAGTAGGTCAACCATTTCTGGTGGATGGTTGAGACGGTGTTGGGTCTGACCTCTTGTCATTTGCCTGCGTGGTATGAAATCTCTAACGGCCCAAATTCTGGCCAAATACGTAATAAAGCAAAAGATCTATCATACCATTTGTACAGTCCACTATTAATAATGGATCTCAGCACTGACTAGCGGCCAATCATTAACATACTGCGTGTGTTTGTGTGTTTTGGTTAATTTATTCATTGTCAATATGAGTGGAAGCTACTTTTGACAAAGTTATTACTGTTTGGTGACACCACACTCAGAGAAAACAGTAAGTGTGTGATTCTTATCAATCTAAGTAGCACTTGGTTACTATTTTATCTTACCAAAGCTTTAAAAATGTCCAGTTATCTTTCTCTGGTATCTATACGGAATAAATTATTTCAAATTGATTGATACTAATAAATTCGTTGTTAATTTAGATAGTACATATTGGTTAACGATTCATTATATTTTCTCCTTTCTCCATTATTCTCTTTAGTATTTACCTTAAGGAAGAAAACTTTATCACATATTATTTATTTATTATTACAACATTTTAGGCCTTCAAGGTTGTTAATTAGATCGTTTTCCGAACTAAGTCTTATATTCACTCACTCACCTACTTGGTTTTGCCCCTGTAGCATAAATACATGTCGCTTAAACAAAAAATGGATGAATTCTCTTTTTTCGAGCCGTGTGACGTTACAAATTTATAACAGTTAGATACTGTTTGTGGCCGATAACTAATAAATATCAAATTTTATATTAGGTGTTGCGAACCTAGTAACAAATTAGTTCCATTATTACCAGAAGGATAAACCACGACTTTTTCTCAGTGATAGCCAAGACTCTTGCAGACAGAAGTCGAATTCCCGGAAATTTGGTTTAAAACTTCACAGAAAATTGAATTACTTTTAATTCAAAATTTAATATCAAATTAGCAATTACTTAATGCGCGAATAAATATAACAATTCTTCAAATAAAGTTGTATAACTTAATATCTACACTTATCTGCTTTTAATTAACCGGTCATAAATCGGAAGCGTGTATTTCTGATGGTAGTTTTGTTATATCGTGCGACAGATTAAATTAAATAGGATTGGTGCTTTATACAAATTAGAAAACTTTACTTCACGAATTATATAAACTATGTTTAATTAATTTATTTATCAAGTACACACCTATATACCTTCCTTTTGAAAAAGACCAGGTACAGATCGTAAAAATCTTAGAATCAATATTGATTAGGCATGGAGCTCCTTCCTACTATAAGAACGAGAAATGCCAATTTATGGATCAAAGTCGTTTATACGTACTGCTCCTTCGATTACACATAATACATTGACGTGAAAATCTTGCCTGAAGCATACATAGATGTAGATCCCATCAGTTTGTAACCATGGCTAACGATCACGCATTTCTAGCAATTCAATGTTTTGTAAGATCAGCGGAAATTTGCGGATCATGATCTCATCTGCTTCAAATGCTTTCAATGTAAGGGCGTTATCGCTGACTTCTTTCAAGCCATTGAACATTTAGCTTAAAGGGTAACTTCTGCATGCATCTGTAGAGAGAAAGAATATTTTTGAAAAGCACTGGCTTAATTGTATTTTTATACATAATAAACAGTTAGAATAATCACCTAAAGTAAAAATATGTGGTAAACGCCGTGAACTGACTGAAAAAAATATTGTTTTTAAAATGTTTATCCGCTATTGTGTTTTAGGAGTTGCGTATCTTGTAACAAATAATTTTAAATATAACCAGAATGATAAACCAAAGGCAGCATGAACGGAAAGTATAACCTCGTGTACATTCCTTTCATGTCTTCTGGTGACTCATCAGTAGGAGCCGGTATTACGCCCTTTACCCACTATATATTGGGTAAAGAATGTGGGAAAGTAGGACGCTTCAATCTCCTAGACGAATGTGTAAACCTGTGGTAGTGAAGCTAACCTCATATAAAGTCTCGACAATGCAACTTCAACGCTAACTCTATCTCTATAATATATATACCGAGTCTGTAAATGGTACTAACACTATGGCTATTGTGTCAGTACCCGAAAGGTAAATGGTACTAACACTATGGTTGCGGAGTCGGTACATGATACCAACACGATGTATTTCAATGTATGCTATAGTTCACCAAAATTGAGAATTACAACTATTTCTGAACACCTGTTACTCCACTAAATCCATACACTCAGGCCTTGATCGATATCAGTTATCACATTTCGCGGTAATCATGACAACATTCAATTAAATATATAACAGTTAGATACTGTTTGTGGCGGAGAACTAATATATATGTAATTATGTATAAGATGGCGTGTACCTTTTCGGTATTATAATGTTGCTATCTGGTACTGACATAATAGTGTTGGTATCCTTTACAGACTCGGTATATATATTATATAGAGTGAGTTTGCATTGAAGTTGCATTGTCGTGACTTTATATTGTGTTAGCTTCACTATTGCAGGTTTACAAATTCATCTTGGAGATTGTTCCGTCCTATTTTCCCACATTCTTCACACGATATATAATAGCTAAAGAGCGTAATACCGGCTCCTACTGATGAGTCGCCAGTAAGCACGAAACAAATGTGCACGAGATTATACTTTCCGTTCATGCTGTCTTTGGTTTATCCTTCTGGTCATAATTGAACTAATTTGTTACTAGGTGCGCAATATCTAGCACATAATTACAAATTTTTGTCAGTGTTGCTCTTCGTGGAAGGAATTAAATATTTTCTATCCTGTTGTTTAAATGAAGGTTACTTAGGCATTGAAAGAATAAGCGGATGAATTATATACCATTATTTTTGTCCTATTACTAATCTAGATTAATTGGATAATTAATTTTTAGATAAAGAGTAAGAATGTTAATACATGGGATCAATAACTGGTTTAATTTTAGTGATATTTCAACAACCATCATGCTTTATTTACGTAATGGCGCTTTTACTTTGTTTTCTTTTTCCACTTCATTTTTATATTGAATTTGTTATTTCGGTATATAACACATATTCTATTGAATAGCAAGAAAATATCAAAATGCATCGTCATTATGACGTGGGTTACCATCGCATAATAGACGGATTAGCTGGATTTTCTGCTGCAGCGAAGATGGCCTCGTCTCACACACCGAGGGTGTGCCCGACCTGTCGAGTATATTTTATTTCGCCATCTGCTCTTCACCGTCATCGAGCTTTAAGTCGCCAGGTATTTGGTGATGCTATGCGATCAAAAACAAATATCAACAAAAGATGGCGATTTTGTTCTGGGTAAGTTACTGTTGCGATACAGTTTTGAATTAAAATAAATTTTGAAATTCTTTTCATAATTTCTAGCAGGCGTTTTTAAAACTAATTGTAATTTATAGAAACCAGCTTTTATGATTTTAACATTTTCTTTCATTATATAGACCAGGTAAAGGATTTTAATTCTCTTAATATACCGTATTCGAGCCCAACTAACAACAGTAAGCACGAAATGAATGTGCATGAGATAATACTTTCCGTTCACGCTGCCTTTGGATTATTCTTCTGGTCACAACTGAACTAATTTTTTACTAGGTTCGCAACACCTAATACATACTTGCATATATATTAGTTCTCCAAAAAAAACAGTATTTAACTGTTATATATTGAATTGAATGTCATGCTTACCGCGAAATGTGATAACTGATATCGATCAAGGCCAGGGTGTATGGATTTACTGGAGTAACAGGTGTTCAGAAATTGTTATAATTCTCAATTTCGGTGAACTATAGCATAAATTGATATCCATCAGGTGGGTACCATGTTCCGACTCGGAACCATAGTGTTAGTACCATGCACCTTTTCGGTACTATAATGTTGGTATCAGTTACTGACACAATAACGATAGTGTTAGTATCCTTTACAGACTCGGTATATATATTATATAGTGTGAGTTAGCATTGAAGTCGTATTGTCGTTGACTTTAGATTATGTTAGTTTCACTATTACAGGTATACACATTCGTCTAGGAGATTGTACCGTCCTATTATTCCACATTCTTCTACCAAATATATAGTGGTTTAAGTGCGTAATACCGGCTCCTACTGATGGGTCGCCAGTAAGCACGAAACGAATGTGCATGAGATTATACTTTCCGTTCATGTTGTCCTTGGTTTATCCTATTGGTCACAACTGACCTAATTTGTTACTAGGTTCGCAACACCTAATACATACTTGCAGGTATATTAGTTCTCCGCAACAAACAGTATTTAACTATGATTATCTTGTCATATGAAAGCTTCGTCCTATTGGAGATAGCGGTTATATCATTGATTTCAGCTAGGTAAAGTATTAGTATAACTATAATTTTGATAATATCATTAAATTGTTTGGTATTACATCATAGGTTTAAACGAGCTTTCAAGCAGCATTTTCTTAAAATTCCATCATAATTAATAAGAAAGATAAAGGCAGACGACTTGCAACCACATTTATACACAGGAGAACATTTAACGTCAATTGGTGTTATGTAATAGAAAACTGTATATAGGGAATGAGCTGGCTCGCATGGGAAAATTCTGGAAAATTCCGACCAAACACTATTCTTAAACTAATTGTGCGGGAGATTTAGATTTTGCTTTACATATGTGTGTGGATGTATGTATGTATGTATGTATGTATGTATGTATGTATGTATGTATGTATGTATGTATGTATGTATGTATGTATGTATGTATGTATGTATGTATGTATGTATGTATGTATGTATGTATGTATGTATGTATGTATGTATGTATGTATGTATGTATGTATGTATGTATGTATGTATGTATGTTTGTATGTTTGTATGTATGTATGTATGTATGTATGTATGTATGTATGTATGTATGTATGTATGTATGTATGTATGTATGTATGTATGTCTGTATGTATGTATGTATGTATGTCTGTATGTATGTATGTATGTATGTATGTATGTATGTATGTATGTATGTATGTATGTATGTATGTATGTATGTATGTATGTATGTATGTATGTATGTATGTATGGATGTATGTATGTATGTATGTATGTATGTATGTATGTATGTATGTATGTATGTATGTATGAGTGTGTTTAAAAAAAACGAATAGTTATTGCATGCAATTGATAAATTATTATTTAGCCACTCTGGTCTAAATTAGTTAGATGAAAACAACAGTTATGAAAATGCACACACACACACACACAAGTGACACGTATAACCAATGAAAGGTCAGTCTGGGGTATATAAATATTATGACTAGAGGAAATAACGCGCTTGCTTCATTTGTTTCGTGAAATGCATCTGATGAAGATCTTGTATGTATGTGTGTGTTATTGTTGGCTTGTATGTATTCATGGATGTATGCATGTTTCTATGCATGCATGTACGTAAGCTTGTATTGGAGTATGTATTTGTGCATCATGAAAGTCTTTATTAATGTTTTAAAGACGTATGTATTTGTTCCTAATTGACAATTTGGTCTCGCACAAGTTGTATGTTCAGTAATTATAGCGCCGATTTTCGGTCCCATTTTCAGGATTGTCGTTAATACCTATGTATAAGAGAAAGCAATATTAATTGCGCAAGTATGTGTTCATAAATCAAGTTTACAGATCGGTTGCATGCAGTAATCGTATATTTCGGCCGGTCGTATTGTATCGTAAAACTGACATTGTTTTGACGATAAATTGTGACTAGAAGTAAAATCCGATGTGTTTTTTCATTTTCGAAAAATTGATTTATGTACAAATAATGTTATTATTTTTCAGCTGCCTGTCCGGTTATTTTCTGTGTGTCTGCTTGTAAAAGTAGACGTTTATCAACTTCCTTATTACTTTATAATATTTCGTGAAATGTATATTTACTGCTTGCAGTTTTAATTCTGCGAAAATTCCACAGAATAAAGTGGGAAGTGTTTATTTTAAAATATTCTGCTCTACAATTTGTTCAGGCGCACCTTTATCGTATACAAGTAAGATTTTATGTAAATATTGTTGAATTTTATTTTTATTACTTGAGCTGTTAAATTAAAGAATCGAATGGAAATAGGATGCGGTGGGAAATATAGTGGAAGATGAAGCGAGTTGCTGCATTGCAGAAAATGCACACATGATTTTATGTAATCTTGAGTTTCCATGGAATTTTTCATTGGAAATTGTGCATGTGGCCTTCGTACATTTGAAAGACTACCTGGTGCTTTATAATTAAATTCAAGATTCAAAATATATGCTTACATGAATAATAATAATAATAATAATAATAAAAAAAAAACAATAATAAAAATGATTTTTATAGTAGTAGGACGATGAAGAAGAAGAAATAGAAGAATCATTGATTTACCTGATATTGGTTAGGTTGTTTATGCGGATTATCTCAGACTTTATTATAATTGTGGCGTCCAGCCGAGACATAACTATTCCTAACTCAACATTAAAAGTTTTCGTTTATGCAAACAATACTCTTACTATCTGTTCCAATCCGCCAGAAGTCATCTTGCTCAACACAAACGCATTATTTTTAATCAATTATTTATAGAAGTTTGCTCTATTAAGCGCGTCCATTTAGTAAAACAAAATACAAATATTTATTATTTTATATTCTCTTCTGCCGCTCGAAAGCTCCTTCCATCATTGTTCTGACTGCTTCATCTTAATTCGTGAACTTCTCCGAGGAATTTTTGTTGTATTGCAGCCTTAAAACAGTTGGAGCGTTCTTGGCCTCGATTGTAACTA
Organism: Eudiplozoon nipponicum; assembly: GCA_029291075.1. Lineage (NCBI taxonomy): Eukaryota > Metazoa > Platyhelminthes > Monogenea > Mazocraeidea > Diplozoidae > Eudiplozoon > Eudiplozoon nipponicum. The sequence goes on from JAQBSW010000099.1 coordinate 21,783, forward strand.
CTGCCCCATCTTCTTCTCTGGAATCGGAATTGGCACCCTCCAGAAGCGATCAATTGCGACAGATCGTGGTCCGTTGAGCTAGAAAACGGTATTATTGTCTGCATCCAACATTTTCACAGGATACGACCATCATTGACAGCCTGCAATGCCATGACGTAATCTTCGCAACCATAACATAGTCGCCGACCCTTAGGCGAATGGTGTCGGTCTCCTTGCATAGGTTTGTCACTGTGTGGCACTCACTTATTCAGTTAACTGAATATCCGTTATGGAGATTACGGGTTCAACTGGTTGTTTACTATGCCCTCCATAGACCATTGTTGTTGGAGTTAATCCTGTAGTTATTAATAATATAAGTCGCATGGCCCGCTTGACCAATTGTTATTTGCCTTTCAACGTTCCCGGGCTCTCAAGGCACCAACATCGCAGTACCTCTTTCATCGTCCGGTGTGCTCGCTCAGCCGTCGTGTTGGTTTGCGGGTAATAAGTGGCTGTGCGGGAATGCTTTATATCAAGGTCTTTGCACCACAGATTACATTTTATCGACTCGAACTGTGCACCTTGGTCGGTAACAATAATTTGTGGTGCACCAAATCGACTGAGCCATCGTTCTTCTACCATGTTATAATTTTGTCTGTTGTGATTTTCTTCAGTAGTACAAACGACCCATCTGGTAAATTTATCGACCACAGAAAAGAAAGGCTACCCCGCCACGAGCTACTGGCATTCGATCTACCAGGTCAATATGCAGAATCTCGTTCCGTGCAGTGGCACTGAAAGCATTCGGAGTGATCTTTTCTCTTTATTGCGGTTTACAGCGTTGACACGTAGCGCATTGCTGACAATAGCTATGAATTTCTTTGGACATGCTAGGCCAATACAATCGTGACTGCAATGTCTCAATGAGTCGCCCGGCGCCGAGATGTCCCAACTTTTCATGCCCGAAGGCAATTAATTCTCAATACCCATAGATTGCCAATGCGCTAGTGCTTTACGATTGGTAAAGGCATATATATGTCCACCGATGACAAAATACGTAAACTTTCTTAGTGCCCATTGTACGGATATTAATTCCTTTTCTGAGATGGTATGGTTTTACTTTGCTTTAGTGAGTGTGCGATTGTAGCAATGCTTCTATGCGAATATGTGACACGTCTTTAAAAATTTTCATACTACCTACCAGAGAGTCAAAATAGCGTGGTCTATGATTTCTGTTTACATAGGTTAAACGCATCTTGAGCCTCCTTCGACCAACGAAACGGTTTCTTGGCATTATTCGTTTTAGTCAAGGTTTGTCGTGTAACCACCATCCCTGTGAGATGAAGTCAATAGAAATTCAACATACCAACAGACCGGCGCAATTATTTTCTAATGGTGAGCACCAGGTAATCCTTGAAAGGCTGTACCTTCGAATCTAATAGCATACATCCCCCCGCTGAGACTGATTGACCCAGGAACTGTACTTGCCGACTGTAGCAATAGCCGCCTTCGAGACTAAGAAAGCACCAAAGGTCCTTTATAGGACTGGCATTAATTAAACAGAAAATCCTTTCAAAATAATTATTATTTGTAAATTTGCTTTACTAAATCGATGCTTTTTTATCCGAGTAAAATACTATATATACTTGATTAATAATAAAGCGTGTGAGGTAAATATACAAATAGCTTCTGATGGATCAGAAACGTTGATTCAAGTGCTGACTGCACAAATGAACAATTTGACTGCAGAGTTAGGTATAATTAAATCTCGTTTAGATGATATATTGATAATAAATACCAAGGGAATCGGCGTACACGACCCAACCAATATAGGTGGACACAAAACCGACCATCTGATTGTTTGCTGGATTAAAATGTTATCGCCGTTCTACAGCAGCCTTATACGAAATTCGTGCTCATTTGTGGCTCATATAATAACGTTGCCCACTTAAGCTGTTGTACAGGGTAAGTCGGGCACAAACGAGTCCATCATTCTTTGTAACACATTCGGTTCGTTTTTAGATCAAAAAGTACCCGAGTGAATTGGAAATGACCTTGGGGTAACCAGCGCCGCAAACTTCCATCGATCTTCTGGCCGCACACAAACTTGTCAAAATCCCTGTTTAAGATCATGCATACCTCGGCTGAGACTGAGAATTTATTATCTCTAACTCCGCAGTCAAAGTGTTCATTTATGCAGGCAATACACTTTCAATGTTTTCCAATCCGTGACAGGTTATTTTTCTCAACACAAATGCTTTATTTTAATCATTTATTTATAGAAGTTTGCTCGTCCATTTAGTAAAACAATATATTATACAATTGGATTGGTGTATACTTCAAACTAGCAAACTATTTTAGTGAAGTGTTACCATCACCCCTACCAATCATTGATGGGTTATTTTTATTATATATATATATATATATATATATGTATATATATATGTATATATATATATATATATATATATATATATATATATATATATATATATATATATGAGCTTTTGTCAACCGAACTTATATGAACAGTAGGCCAAAATTCTGTAATGCAATATTTGCATAAAAATTTAAAACTTTGTTTAATGTTTCATATAGCTTACTTGGAAATATCTTTTCGTGCTTATTGTAGTGTTTCTAATTTGACATTCATATTACCATAAAATTCACGTTTTTTAGAGACCAACACGCGAATGGAACAGAAGCAAAAACTAGAAAACAGACTTCGGTAGAGCAAGATGAATTGGCATCAAGTGGTCACGTACCTGCACAAGTTACCTCTTCATCTGCGCGTTCATCTTTGTTATCTTGCAATAAGAAGACGGTTAATGTCCAACTGACGGCTACTGCAATTGATAGTCCAAGTTCTATTTCAGAACCTATAGATGGAAGCAACGAGCCTGGCCAGACCTTAAGAAACGCCGTGAGTCTAACAGAAAGCGCTTCAGTTCAAAATGGAATTGATGATGCTGGTCCGTCTAATGGAGTTGTTACTGTCCTCTCTTCTGCTGAAAATTCTAATAATACTGGCACAGTTGCTAGTGCTACGATTTCTACTTCAAGAATGACCGGTTCTGAGATCGACGGCGATCTGCCGAATATTAGCAGAATTTCTGATGAAAAACGAACCACCCAGGAGACTGGAACCAATGTTTCTAAGAAAATTAATTCATTTGAATTAGCTAGAGCTGCGGCCGGATACGGTCTCATCTTGTGCGCACCGCTGTGCGATTTTACTGGAGTTCATTATATCCCTGTTAATCCAGAATGTGCGCAGTATTCTGATGGGCAACGGAAAGTTTCCGATTCAATACAAATTGAGGGTGAGCGCTTACTTCAAAGTTGCCACATTCTTGTTACTTTTATTTCCATCTGATTTCGTGAATGATGATTATTCTACTAGTAAAATTATAGTAGGGCCACACTTTATTATAGAAAGCGCATTTTCACGAGAAAACAATCTGTTCTGTGCTGGAACTCGTTTTTGTTATTTTACTTAAATTTAGCGCATTAAATTTTTCCATCAGCTATATCTACAGATAAGTTATTTTCATGATATTGTCTTACTTTTTCGTTTATTAGATCGTCAGTTGGGTTTCTGTCGGCCTCATACTCAGGGTCGCAACTTTTTCTGCATCGATAAAACGAATCCCACAGCTGTTGTCATGTCAGATAATCCTTATGATAACTCGCCGCCGTCACATATTTTTTTGCCAAATGAAAATCAGGTCGATTGTTATGATGTAGAGGATGGTAATTATTACCAGAATTATAACGATTATGAAGAAAATGCTCATGCTGCTAATGATGATGATGATGATGATGATGATGATGATGATGAGGTGGAGGAGGAGGAGGAAAAAGAAGAGCAGGACGTGGACGATTATAATAAAGGCGTAAAGGATTTCAATAGATCTGATGCAAAAAATCAAATTTCATTAGTGAAATATGGGGCTGAACGTGATTCGATCCGCTCAGATAGTCAGTTTCACCAGGATGAAGGAGTAGGAGTACACGTAAATCCGAAACCAACTAATTCAACAGAACCAGTAGAGAGTTACGGGGAGAGCAATGCCAGAATTAAGAATAAAGTCAACAATCGTCATGATTTCAACGAAAGTGTCGAGAATGCATCCATAATTAAACGTGACAGTCATACAAAGAATGCCATAAAATCCGCTTTAATCACTCCTTCAACTTATACTGAATCTCCAACTATAAATGGTGTTTCTCCAAGAAAACTTAATAAATCTAATAATGTTAGAGCTGGTTTTACATTAGAAAATCCGATACGGTCGGAGATGCCTCTATCGGAAGTCAGTCAGTCGAAAGCTATGCCAAAACAGGTTATTCCAATGTCTGGACGCAATTTTAGTTCAACGTTAAATAATTCGAGTATTTCGCATCCGATTGACAGTAAACAAATTTCACCGGACGCTAGCCACCGTCGACTACCTTCACCTTCCTCGACCGTGCAACCGACTGCTGTGAACAGTCTACTTGTTCAACAGGGCCTGTCCAATATCTTGGGTACCTATTTCTATAAATTTTAATGTAAACTTAATAGCAATAGTTTATTGAAACCATATTTATTTGTTCAAAGAAGAACATTTCCGATTTATTTAGCCGCAAATAGAGTTGCCATCCATGCTTAATAACTTAATGAACATTCATTTGACTTTTGTTGTTAGTTTAGTACGGCGGGCGTTTGTTAGTTGTTGAGATAATACTTATAATTTTGGAATTCAAAATGATTTCATATTTAAAAAACCTGGTCTTTGAACTAGAGATATCTACCAATCCTGTTTTATTTAGCCACAGGCACAACGTGACAAACCTATTTTCAGGCGCACGTACTGATGCATTTCAACCTTCTCAGAACACGACGGAAAACTGACGGACGAATATCTAATCGAAACGCATATCCAACATATAGAACATCAAATATTTGGTTGTCACCATTAGTAGACTGGCATGCAAAGTGCTTGACAGGTGATGTCCGCTGCATGATTTCTATGCAGTATCAATTTTGAAGCTTTCAGAACAAGTATATAAGTTACAAAATTAAACATTCGTTTATTGCGCGGGTTATGATAAAAATGATTTAAATCAAGTTTGCGAATTCGAGATAAACGCTAATTCAATTTTGATTTAACCATTTGTTCAACGCAGCAAAAATTTCGCTTGTCACATTTGTTGACGTATTTCGACTTTCTATGGACTTCTGTTTTTAAAACGGTGATTAAGGCAATATAGTAATTAGTGACTTTGCGAATTGTGAAAAAAATTGTTTAAATAAAGTTTACGTATTTTGAACAAGCAATAATCACTTTTCAGTCATTCGTGCTGAAGTGGCGACCGCGGAAGTTCGAAATGTGTCAGTAAGTATAGCTTGGGGAAGTATTGCTATGTGTGTTGACTGTTTTTAATACATAAAAAATAAACGGATATCTATGATTGCCATTCGGTGTGTGTTCTGATCACCAATATTATTTGTGTCGTTTATGTGGATTCTCTCAAAATTTACAATGATCGCTTCAGCCAACTTGGACTTAATTGCCCATAACTCAGATATATCGCCTGAGCCAAACACCCGCTTTAAAATGTCTTAAGAGTGGGTCGTGAGCCACCAATCGAGTCACCAGTGACATTCCGAGTGACATAGCGTTGGGTCGAAAACACAAAACATCCGCTCCGACAGTGGGTAATACAAAAATGATCTATTGTGGTCCTGTTGTATTGAATAAGTGGAAAGAATATGACAGTAGTGTTATTTTTTTTGTTATTTATTAAATTAAAGCTGGTTTACATTGTGCATGCGTTCCAACTTTTAGTTCCAGAGGTCATCCCCAGAACTCGTTCAATCATCAAACACATGATAACACAAAAGGAAAATTTAAAAAGCACACTAGTCTTGTGTGCTATTTTATTGTGTCTTCATTGCTACTGCTGTACGGTGTTAGTTTGGAATTTCATTGTTCCACCAGTACGGATCTAAATTAGATCGTCATTTTAACAAAATTTGGGACCTAGTTTGAATCGCTACTATTTTGACAGTGCCGGTAGAGATTCGATTTTCTTCGTTCTAGCGGTGCCCATCAAATTTTAATCGTCATTGTTCCAACGGTACGGGTCTGGTGTTGTTTTTCATTGTTCCGATTATGCGGATTGATTGTGCAAATGGCGGTAACAGTTCTTAAGTTAAGTTTGCGGACCTAAGGTATACACCAATTTCATTAAATTTAAACAGACAACAACAAAAAATTACCACCAGCTGCATGCACAAATTTTTTACCATCTTGAGAATGGCGATTGGCTGCACCGTTTCCTTAATACCAGGATGCAGGTGCACTATCATACACATAGTGTTTTGGCAGCGCGCTTCACTGATCTTCCTAGGCTTCTGTGTATTGCTCTTTTTAATTCGACGATCCCTCAAAAATATGCTATATTTGCTATTGCCTGCAAAGTTTTTAATTTATATGTATTCGCTGGATTTGGTTTACAACACTGTCAACTGGACGTCAGGGAGCATTTATAAGTTGTAGAATTAATTGGTCGATACGTTTTTATGGTCGCTATATGATGTGACTACAAGGTCACATTTTATCATGGCACACCGTTTGTTTTGACTAAGACACTGTCTGAAAAGGTCGTTTAGACACTCTGCTTGATAGGCTACTGAGGAAGCTACGGTCCATGGTTGGAATTTCAGAACTGTTAAACTAATCATCTTGTGGCCGGCGGGATTATGCGCACTCTCGTCACGAAACTACGTCTCAACGTACAAATGTTAACCATGAAAGAGTTTAATTAAAACATGTGGCAATTAGGGTCAAACAGGGAAGCCCCGTGTGTTCTACTTTATTTGCCTAGGCTCTTCTTCAATACCAAACGTGGGGGACTTAGCATTCCAGTAGTTTATGTGGGTACTACAAAATGACGCATCCATTCATTGCTATCCTGGAATTTTTAGGTGAGCAATTAGGATTTGTATTTATGCTTGTAATGTTTATTTGCACGTGTGTGGACATATTTATTGATTTTTTGCTCATTGTTTTATACGCATGCGTACATATTGATTAAACTGTTCAAAATGTAAGATTCTATCTTTACAGTCTCTGCTTTGAACAAAATATTCTGTTGACAAATATCCTTTGAATGTTTTCGGAGTGCTAGCTTCATATGATGAATATCCGCGATTTTCGTTCGCGGGTTGTCGCTTTTCACTATCAATTTCGCAAAGATCCGATTGATCCCCATTTCTAGTGGTTGGCATGAACGATGTTGAAGCCTTCGGAAGAAAGGAACGAATACCCACACACCCTGATCGAAGACAAAACAGATGCGTACTTGGAAATGGGGTTTAATTGAATCTTTGCGAAATTGATAGTGCAAAGCGACAATCCACGAACACAAACCGCAGATATTCATCAAAATATTCAGTTTGTGGATTCTATTCATACTGAAATATAATACCAACACCTTTTACACGGGGATTTTCAAGCCCCATGCAAAAATTTATTTAACTAAGTTTCTTTCATTTGCATTTTATAGACTAGTATGAGTATATATTTCTATGTTACTTTTGTATAGACCATTTTTCCATTTAAGTAAAATATGCTCATTTGTTAAATTTTTCCGGTAAGTCAGTTGCTAAGGCGCTTTTGTACAATGCCTGATGTTTTTTGAAATTTATATCTGGGAATGTATGTCTTAATATTTGATAACTAGAATGTTTACATCGGAGATTCCATAGTTGAACATACTCAGAGGTCATTAAACGTTACTCAATAGAATTATTCCTCATTCATTGATGAAGCACAACTGTGCTTTAATGACATTTTAAAAATTTCTTTCACGAGTTTCCTATTTTTTGACATTGTTATTATATTTCGCTATATTTTATCCTATAATCGCTTAGGGAGTGTGCTGGCCAGTCTGGTCAATCGGCAGCTCATGCTTGGTTCAAACCATTTGACAACCCCTCTGTTAACCTTGCTAAATGCAGCTTCTACACAACATAAACAACAACAAAAAGGACAGAGTCAAGAATATTTGGAAGAGTTTGATTCTGAATATTCTCAATGCCAGCCACATCTACACGAATCACCAGAAAACTACTACTGTGCATCGAGTTTGCTCAATCCACCGCTAGCACCTTCCTCTTCGTTAACACTGCCAAATATGTCGTCTCCGCGTGGACAAAATATCAGAAATGTAAAACGGCTAGATTTATATAATGACGATAGCGGACGAAGTTTGCTAGATGGTTCTAACACGTGCATGTCGTTAAAAGAGAATGTTGCCTCACTTTCGCATGGCCATGTCAAACTATCGACGGCTAATTTGCCTTTGTATTCTAGGCCGCGACAATCTTGGAAGCCAGATCTTGGCAAAACGACGATAGCCTCTTCTTCCAGTACTCCTTGGAGAAGGGATACATGTTCAGATCACAATCGGTTTATGCCTGCAACAAGTGTTTGCTCAGAAAAGTCAGAATCGTTAACCGAATCACAAAAATCCTTAGGAGACAATTTTACCACCGAGGACGAATGCTGTGCTGACAAACATGGTGTTAATGGAGAGGATGATGATAATGAGAATGAAGGGGAAGAGGATGCTGATGATGGTGACAATATTAGTGACCATTTTAATAATGGTAAAGGCCTAGTTTCTCAGACGGGGCCCGTCCAACGTAAAGCACAACAGGAACCACAGTATCAGACACAAATATACGGCCAATCTTTTTCACAGAACGACAGATATTATTCAAGTTGTGGCGGCAATAGCAGAAATGTTTTACTAAATAATGCAACAGTTAATAGACCTGATAATTCGGCAACAAATTTGGTCTTAGGTGGAGGCGTGTTGGGAAAACAAGGTGTTGCGCCACCCAACCTCTCGAACCTAGATTTTCGTGCGCCAACTCATCATTCTCCAAATGAAACGAATCAAATTTATTCCCGGCTTTTGCCATTTCGCCATCAAAACCAACGCCATCATAGCCAGTCCCACCTGTGGCAACCCAGGCGGCTCCAACAGCCAGCAATTCGGTCTGCTCACGTTAGCTGTGACGAGACTGTATCCCGACCGTACCTTTGCACATTTTGCAATACTCGATTCCAGGCGCAAAGCACTTTCCAGGTAAATGGCAATAAATAGTTTATATTTACAGTTAAATACTGTTTTTTGCGAAGAACTAATATATATGCAAGTATGTATTAGGTTTTGCGAACCTAGTAACAAATTAGTTCAGTTGTGACCAGAAAGATAAACCAAAGGCAGCATGAACGAAAGTATAATCTCATGCACATTCGTTTCGTGCTTACTGGCGACTCATCGGTAGGAGCCGGTATTACGCCCTTTAACCACTATATATTTGGTAGAAGAATGTGGAATAATAGGACGGTACAATCTCCTACCATTCTTCTACCAAATATATAGTGGTTAAAGGGCGTAATACCGGCTCCTACTGATGAGTCGCCAGTAAGCACGAAACGAATGTGCATGAGATTATACTTTCCGTTCATGCTGCCTTTAGTTTATCCTTCTGGTCACAACTGAACTAATTTGTTACTAGGTTCGCAAAACCTAATACATACTTGCAAATAGTTTATATTCCTAACTTATTCCCGCTAAACTTACGAATTCGTTCCTATGTCGAATGTCAATGTCGTCAAATGGCGGAGAAATGGTTTCCTCTGTTAATCATTTTTACTACATTTCGATTACATTATTCATAATATAATTTCAGATTGTTTAAAGTGAACTGTATACTTAGAGAGTGCCACGTTGTTTTGTTTATGAGTGTGACAAAATCTGCAAATGCACTTTTGATGTGGATAAATATGGTATGTCACCATTGTTATGTCCATCTATATTGGATGGTCCATGTACTCGGGTGTCGCCTGTATTTATTACCAGAGTATTGTCCAGACGAGACTTAATTTTGCCTAATTCTGCAGCTAAATTATTCATTTGAGAAGTCAATGCTTGAATCAACGTTTCCAACCCATCAGAAGCCATTTTAAATGTACCACACATGCTTTATTTTTACTCAATTATATATATATAGAATTTTGCTCGCACAACGAGCATCGATTTAATAAAACAAATTTACACATATTAATTAATTTATGTTCACTTCGGCTCGAAGTCTGCTTTTATCATTGGGCTGACTGCTTCATTCTTATACGGGCGCTTCAGCGAGGAATTTCTGTTAAAATTATGTCTGCCCTAGATAAGACTCTTTGTTCATTATTTGTCTTAAAGGTGGCTATTGCCACAACCATGATGGCACATATTTGGTCGTGATATTTATACATTATTGGTTGCGGAGAACTTATATATATATATATATATATATATATATATATATATATATATATATATATATTTATAATGTCCATGCCTTTTTTAATTTAACAGTATTATATAATTAGAAAACACAAATAACAAAGTGGATAAAAGGCCATTTATTTCAGATACTAATCATCTCTTATACAATCCTTATAGCATAATCATTGAAAACCAAAAATGTATAAATATGTATGATTGTATAAGATGATTATCACAGTAAATAACCTTTATCCACTATTATTATATTTTCAATATAAATATATATATATATATATATATATATATATATATATATATATATATATGTATATATATATAATTTTGTATTAAGTATTGCTTAGCACCCAGATACCATGAAGAGGAATTCCATTCGTATTTGGAAATAACTATAAATCTGATCTTTGCTAAACTAATAGTGCAAATCTTCCACCCACGATAGAAAATCTTGGACACGTTAAACGTGAAGATCGCACAGAGCTACAAAGAACATCTAGTTAGCAACTATCTAAATGAAATTGGAACAGAAGGATATGGTAAAACCAACACAGATAAATATATAACTTGTGCTAACATGCGTTATGAGTAACTAGTACCCACAAAACGCGTGTACATGAAGTTTTACCTTTTTAAAACTAATTGTGGCGTATCATTCTGTTTCTATTTTAACTAACCTGTTAGTAGGTACGCAATAGCCAGCATATAATTGCCTATATATTAGTTTTAAACAAAAGAGCATATCTAGCTATTATGTTTTAATGAAGTGAATTAATCATTGTCTCGAATCGAGACAAGAATGTTTAGACTTGCTGGACTAAAATATGTTAAAAATTGGTTTTAATCCGCAGTTTTGGTGCAATCTAGCCTATCTCGAAAACCGTTGCATTGATACCCGGTACAGGCTCCGTATTTCAAAACTATTCTTCTGGTACCTTGTACAACCCCAGTCTATATTATATATAAGGAGCTGGTTTTGAAGTCGCGTTGACGTAGACCTTATATGGAGTTAGCTCCATCACTGCTTGTTTAAACATTTGTAAAGGAAATTTTCCGTTCAATTATCCAATATTTTTCGGCAAAATATATAGTAGGTATGGGGCGTGGTAGCGGCTCCTACTGATGAGTCGCCAGTATGCACGAAACGTACGTGTACGAGATTATACTTCCCGTCCATGCGGTCTTTGGTTTATCATTCTGGTCATTTTTGAACTAATTTTTTACTAGGTGCGCAACATCTAATACAAAAAACAGAAGAATTAGTTTTAGTTCAGCCATTTTATGTATTAGTAATGTAAGTTTTAAAGTACAACCAGAAGTTTCTTTTTATGAAGTAACACATTCTAAGTATATATTTGAATGATAATCTCTGCGCAGTTGAGCGACTTAATATCGTTTTCCTTTACACCAGCGATAGGTGTTCAGTGCATGAGGAGAACAGGAATAGTCTGGTCACTAAATAAGCGAATCCGAGAGCGTTTGGGACTACAAATCTGTTCCGCAGTAGTCAAACAGTTTTTAAAAATAAAAATCACAATAAAGCAGACGATTTTTCAGGAGTATTTGAAAACGAGAAATGAAACGGAGTTATGCATTCCAGAAGCAGTGAGCTGTACCATTCTTTCTCCACAGCTAAATAAGCAAAAGAAATATGTGCAGGAATTATATTTAAAATTGTTAATTATGTGTGTATGTACGCGCTCGTGTCTCTGAATAAGCTTTTTACACATCTTGCTTGTTGTTGTGTAGTTTTTGCATGTATTCCAAATTAACCAAAGTTTCTAAAATAAAATACTGTATTATGTGACAATTAGTGAAGTCATGTTAAATTCTGGCCAAAAATTTAGCTCGAATACACAAATTATTTCCCATTTTATATTAATATCAAGTAAATTGCGTATCTAGAGAATGCTAGTTCGTTTGATCCAAAAGGTTATGTAAAATCTATCGTGAAGAAAATTGTTAGCCTATGGCGAATGCATTTAATGCTTCAAAGATGGAAAGAGGTTGGCGTGCCGAACTAGTACATGTGTGGCAATAGCCACCTTTAAGACAAATAATGAGCAAAAGGTCTTATCTAGGGCAGACATTATTTCAACAGAAATTCCTCGCAGAAGCGCCCGGATAAGAAGTAAGCAGGCAGCACAATGAGAAAGCAGACGTTGAGCTGATGTGCACATATATTAATTAATGTGTAAATTTGTTTTATTAAATAGATTGTTGTTGTGCGTGCAAAATTCTATATATAATTGAGTAAAAATAAAGCATTTATGGCACAATTAAATATGTCTTCTGATGGGGTCGAAACGTTGATTCAGGCACTGGCGTCTCAAATGAAGAATTTAACGGACGAGTTAGGCATAATTAAGGCTCGTCTAGACGACACGTTAATAATAAATACCAACGACATTCAAGTTCGTGGAACATCAAACATAGGTGGACACAACAATGGCGATTACATTTTAATCCAGAAAAGGTACAGATAGGTCAAGAAGTGCGGTTCTTGGGGCACTTAGTCTCAGCGGAAGGATGCATGCCGTTAGATTCGAATGTACAACCTATCAGGGATTATCCGGTGCCTACTACTAGAAAACAATTGCGCCGGTTTATTGGTATGGTGAATTTCTATAGACCATACCTCGCAGGGATGGCGGTTACACAACAGCCCTTATCTCAGTTAACTAGTGCCAAGATACCATTTCGTTGGACGGAGGAGGCTCAACAAGCGTTGTGCTATGTAAGCAGAAATTAATAGATGCAACTATTTTGACTTTCCCGGTAGGTAATATGTCAATTGGTACAGACGCGTCAGATATTGGTATAGGAGCGGTGTTACAAGCTGACGGACGTCCTGCGCAATATATAAGTCGCACACTCACTAAGGCGGAACAGAACTATACAGTCACATAAAAAGAATTACTTGCCGTACAATGGACGCTACGGAAGTTTAGATATTTTTTCATAGGGGGACACGTGGACGTCTTTACCGACCACAAAGCGCTAGTGCATTGGAGATCACTAGGTATTGAGAAGAAACGAGTACATCGAGCCATTGAAGAACTAGAAGAGTACGATATATCAATTCATCATAGAGCAGGAATCGAGAATGCGGCGGCCGATGCGCTCAGCAGAATTTCCGCTGTTCGGGTTTCGCCGCTTATAAAGGTCTCTGAAGAACAGGGAAGAGATGCTACATGTCAGGAAATAGTCAATCAGTTAAAAAACAGCACAGTGGTGTTGGCACCATATAAAACGTTGAGTCTACAGAACGGCCTGTTGGTGCGGAAAGAAGGACAAACAGTGCAATGGTTTGTGCCAGAATCTATAAGAACAGAATTAATGGCCTTTTGGCATGAAACATTGGGACATCCCGGCGCTGGGCGGCTCATTGAGACATTGCAATCACGATTGTATTGGCCTGGTATGTCAAAAGAAATTCGTAGCTATTGTCAACAGTGCACTACATGCCAACGTTGTAAACCACAAAAACGAGAAAAGGTCACTCCGATTGCTTTCAATGCTACTGCACGGAACGAGTTTCTGCATATCGACCTGGTAGGTCCACTGCCAGTAGCTCGCGGTGGCGTGTCCTATGTGTTTTCCATGGTCGATAAGTTTACCCGATGGGTCGAGTTTGTACCACTGAAAAAGATCACAACAGAAAAGATTATAACGTGCTTAGAAGAGCGATGGCTCAGTCGATTCGGTACCCCACAAGTTATTGTCACCGATCAAGGCGCACAGTTTGAGTCGAAAGAATTTAATCAGTGGTGCAAAGACCTTGACATAAAGCATTCCCGCACAGCCACTTATCACCCGCAAACCAATGCAACAGCTGAGCGCGCACATAGGACGATGACAGAGGTACTGCGATGCTGGTGCCATGAGAGCCCGGGAACGTGGAGAGACAAATTACATTTGGTCGAGCGGGCCATGCGCTTTACTGTCTCAACAGCTACAGGATTCGCTCCAACGACCATGGTCTATGGAGGACACATTAGACTGCCAGGTGAACCGGAAATCCAAGGATTCCATGAGCGCTGCACCATAGCGGATATTCAGGAACGACTAAAACAGTTAACTGAATATGTAGGCGCAACACAGCGACAAAGCTATGCAAGGCAACCGACACGCACTCGCCTGAAGGTCGGCGATTATGTCATGGTAGCGAGGGTCGAGCCCATGGCACTGCAGGCTGTCAATGATGGGCCGTATCGCGTGGAGAGGGTGGACGCCGAGCACAATACTGTTTTTGTTAGCCTGCCCGATGGACCACGAGCTGTGGCACTGGATCGTTTAAGCATAGTGCAGCCGATTCCTGAGGGGGAAGATGGCCAATAGCCACCTTTAAGACAAATAATGAGCAAAGGTCTTATCTAGGCAAGACATTATTTCAACGAAATTCCTCGCAGAAGCGCGGATAAAGAAGTAAGCAGGCAACTGTTGAAGCAGACGTTGAGCTGATGTGCACATATATTAATTAATGTGTAAATTTATTTTATTAAATAGATTGTTGTGCGTGCAAAATTCTATATATAATTGAGTAAAATAAAGCATTTATGGCACAATTAAATATGTCTTCGAGTAGGTCAAACGTTGATTCAGACTGGCGTCTCAAATGAAGAATTTAACGGACAAGTTAGGCATAGTGGAAGCTCGTCTAGACGCACGTTAATAATAAATACCAACGACATTCAAGTTCGTGGAACATCAAACATAGGTGGACACAACAACATGCTTGTCTATTTCTTTGTTACTAACTGCTCATTGGGCGATTAAACGTTGCAGTTGTTCAGTAGTTTCTTATGTTTCCGAGAGTCACCAATACTATGGGTTGAGATAATTTGCATACCACTGAGATAGGTTTTCTTTACACTGTGATTTATTTACCTTTCGTTTTAATTTACGCAACTTCAAAAAACGAGTTATTCTAACTAGACGACAGTGACTAAATCGATGATAATCTATGCTTATTGGCATACGCCTTTGAATGCTTTTGTACTAAAATGCTGTACAGGAAAATGGATATTTAAGGATAAAAACCTATTGAGCTATATGCGTCGAACAGTAGCCTGAGACAAGATATACTTTCGTTATCTTTGAATTATTATATATATCTGCTATTACTAAGAGAACAAGCCCTCGATCTTACAAAGACCAAATCTGCCTATCTTTTCCATGTGTGAAAAGCCCCAAAACTACATTTAGTAAATAGTATTATTAAGATTTGTTTAAATTAAGCTTGCGAAATTCATATATACACCGATCCAGTTTTATATAAATTTGCCAGTATAAACTAAGCATTGTATAATGTAGAAATGTCAATTCATCCACTAGACTGGTTTCGTCTTCATCGCGAACTCTTCAAATATTGTCAAGTTGGTAACCAGATTCCGAAGCAGATGTGCCCAGGTTCGAGTCCTGTCCGCGGCAAATTCTGGCCAGCACATGATGAGTTCCCAATAAGGACAAAACCGGTCTACTGAACGAATTGCCTTTTCTACACTATACAAGTCATAGTTTATACTGACATATGTAAGTAATTAATGGGTCAGGTGTTTATATCAAGACCGCAACCTTGATTATAATAATTGTTATCACCACCCGCGCAACCAATGTTCGTTTAATTATAGAAATGTTCATTTCAATACCACTTCCCCATGTAGTGTGGTGTCTGTTCAGCAATGGCAGATTGGGGATGGTTAGTTGGAACTTTGGGTCTAAATGGATGTCATATGATATGATGATGCCATATAATAATACTGTCAATTATGTCTGCTTCGCACAATTTTCAGTTATATCCTGGCTTATGTCTTTTATTCTTTTCTCCACGTGAATCTTCTTCGACATATCTTCCGGCCTAAAGTTTCAACTAGCCACCTACTCTCCGTCATTATAGAATGGACACCACACTATCTGGGGAAATGATATTGAATTCACAGACTCCGAAGCAGACGTGCAGAGGTTCGAGTCCATGAAGGACGAAACCGGTCTATTTCCTACGAGCCAGAATGCTTAGTTTATACTAGCAAATGTGTGTACATAAAGGAAAAGGTGTTTATTTCAAGATGGAAACCTTGATTTAATTAAATGATCGGTTATGAACATTTAGCAGGTTTATTAGTGAAGCGTAAATTAAAGCCGTGTAGGTTAACCTTGTTTAAATGAAGCTAGAATGTTATAAATACACGCGGAATATTAACTGAAGTTGAAGAATTACAGAAACATTAGAAGGAAGATCAATATAGATTGGTATGGTTTTTCTTAAAATGCGTTATCCCGATTGGTCGGTGAAGCAATTTTTAGCAAAATTATAAGTAGTTTTATGGAACCATGTGGTTTAACTAACTCAGGAATTTTGAAGTATTTCATAAGCTCGCCAGTACTATAAATGATCGGCTTGCAAATGTGAGGATTATAGTTCACTCGTTCCATAGGTCTGAAATTTTTGCGACACATGGTGAAAATTCTCATTTCTCTTGAAGGAATTGCTAGGCGGAGGTTAACTTCTGCCTAGAAAACATTTCTTCTTTAAAGTAAGCGGGAATGTTTGATATATTCACAGTACAATTTCACTTAACTAACCATGCAACATAGAAAACCCACCTTAAGTCAATGATCAATGTACAAGCGTGACGAAGAATCGAATAGTGAAGTTGAAACCGAAATCCACACACGGGCAGAAATACAGAGCAGCAATATATCTGCTTCACTGCGGCAGAAACATGCAATTTATAGTTTTGTGGTCGCTCATACACAGTGTAGTTGTTTGATTTAGATTATGGCGCTTTATTCTGAATTGATGCAAAAGGTATAGAAAATAAGTTATCCAACTCACAGCCTTAGTAGTGTGGTGTATTCTGTATTTGATAGAAGATAGCACCTGCATTGGTTCTGTTCAGTCACGGGCATACTAATTTTTTAGCTTTCATATAAACATGTATATAAGTCAGGCAATTAAACACGCATTGATTGTACGAGGGTTATAGCAATTCGTTAACTAAAATGTGTAGACTAGAGATAAACAAAAATCTCATTTTTAGCCAGTTGCTTAAAATGGCAAAACTGCTGTCAGACATATAAACTGACGCATTTTTACCTTCCATAGTTATCATCGAAACCTTTTATATATATATATATATATATATATATATATATATATATATATACATTAGTTTAAACATGTTGGGGTTGGAGGGTTTTCCATTTGCGGTTTTAGGCGGTTGACATTTTAATGCACGAAATCTTATTAGGTAGGAAGAGAGCACCCAAAGAATTTAATGGAAAAAATCGTGATAATTTGATTTAACCAACTAAAAGTAGGTACAATTTGGAGTAAAACTCCATGGAGTGCAATTGATCACAGAGTTTAAAGGAAAAAAATAGCCTAGTGTGTTACAGCGCCATATTCGTGTGAAAGGATAGGTGATCTTGATAGGCGTAACCTTTACGTTTTTCGGGTAAACTGTATGAACAGTTTCTCAAGAACCATTCTAGTCTAGTTTTATAAACAGTAACTCGATAAAAACACGAAGATAGATATAAAGTTTATAATAGAAATTCTATAGGCAGATCAATCTACACCTCGGGTCGTCTATCTGTTAAATTTTTAAGTATTGCTTAATACATGCATTTAATTTATTTACTTTATGATTTCCCTATTTATTCACACTTATTGATTATTTTTAAATGCCTTTCAACTTTTTTGCTTATTCGTTCTTTATGTGCATTCACATACAAATACGAGTTAATTCATACCTCGGTATGAATTTGGTTTAATCATGTTATCAATTCATTATTTATCGAACTTTTGATTATTTTAGATGTCAAACTTATATTTTCGTTATCTATCTTTTCTTGTCACACCTAATGTAAATAAGATTTAATCTCTACGCTGTATTTTCACTTTACTAAACCAGATAAAATTGCACTCGAAATATTTAGCATGTTTAAATCTTGTAGCTATTCACACATAAAACTGATAAGTAGATATTCGTGCGCGCACTGAGGTGGGCTTGTTTTCCTGTTGATTACACCTGGGTAGATTTCATTTTTGTGTAACCAACACAACTGGTTATCTAGTTGTGGCATTCTATGTTGTTAAATGCTATCTCTCTCTCTGTATATATATATATATATATATATATATATATATATATATATATATATATATATATAAGAACATTATCTGATTGGATAAACCTATCGTGGTGAGTTTTAGAAACACCAACAGAAACAAACGGTATATATTATTATAATCAAGTTTGCGGTCTTGATATAAACACCTGACCCATTAATTACTTACATATGTCAGTATAAACTAAGAATTGTATAGTGTAGAAAAGGCAATTCATCCAGTAGACCGGTTTCGTCCTTGTTGGGAACTCATCATGTACTGGCCAGAATTTGCCGCGGACAGGACTCGAACCTGGGCACGTCTGCTTCGGAGTCTGGTACCCTAACCACTGAGCTATATATATGTATATATATATATATATATATATATATAGAGACATTATCTGATTGGATAAGCACATCGTGGTGAGTTTTAGAAACGCCAACGAAACAAACAGGCAGCCGAGGATTTCTACAAATCTCTAAGTGAAAATTGGCGAACTGGATTATGCTGTTTGCCGCCAAGACCATTTCTTACTACCTTGAAAAGAACCATGTTGCACGACAAGGTATAGATTAATTAAATATTAATTGATTGCGCGAGTGGTAGTAACAATTCTTTAAACTAAGTGTGCGAGCTTGAAGTAAACACCAATCCCACTGTATTTAACCTATCGTCCACCAACATAACAAAACTACCGCCAGCCGCAACGCACCGACGCGTTTCGACCTTCCATGATCATCATCAGAGTACAACGGCAATGCAAAAAATATAGAAAGCAAAATTAGATATGCGGCTCTCACCTCTAGTGGTCTTGCATACCTTGTCTGTGACTGGAAATGTCGGCTGCACAATTTCTGTGAAGTCTGATCATTAACTGTTGCAACTTTCGCCACACACACACACACACACACACACACACACACACATATATATATATATATATATATATATATATATATATATATATATATACAAAAAATTAAAAAAATAATTGGTGCGGGTAGTGGTATCAATTCTTTAAATAAAGTTTGCGAGCTTGATAAACACCAATCCCATTTTATTTAACCAGTTAATTACCTTTTCCTTGTTGCACTAACAAGGGCAGTGTTCTTACTATGTCGTATGCTATATATAAATAGTTTAAATGCTTCCTCGTTATTCGTTTTGCCTTTACTGTATACATCTGGACCTCAATTCTCGAGGAAATTCATAAATTGTTTGCAGGATTGTAGAGAATTAACCCTCTTTGTTCGATAGGAACATATCCGATTTTTCTTTTTCTTATTTTCATTATAATTTTAACAAGTCCAGTAAATTAAATTTGAGATTCGCGTTGTCAGGCTACCCATCGGCTTATTAACACATTCAGTTTGATTAATGATGCTTTTCTATACTTACTTTGTGTTTGGGGAAAAATCTGAATGCAAACGCAAAATGCATTTCATCAAGAAACCATTCTTTTTTGTTTAACTTCCCTATATTTCCAGGCTCCGACGTACTAACTGCGCTTTTTGGTTCTAACCACCCAAACAAAATTTCCCAAAAACGCACAAACAAATTAAAGACAAACATGCACACAAAGGGTTTGCTATTATTAACCTATCTGTTGGTGTTTAAGGTTTATCAATCAATGAACAGATTTATCAGTTAGTTAGATAATCATTGCACTAATCACTCTGTCTGTCAGTTAACTTGGAGTGTTAGTTAGTTTTTACAGCTCACTTAGACATGTAGTCCGTTATTCCGTTGGTTGTGTAGTTTTGAGGAGCCCTTATCAAATGGCATCTAGCCGCATTCCTCGATTCAGAAAGTGAAAATTTTTGTTAATTTCCGTTTCAGCCCACCCATGCACACATGTTCCTATCTGATGATGGCTTGCTAGGCTGGCAAACCGGGCAGTAGTAACATTCTTGATAATCAACACGTACTCCACTCTCAGCACCTCCACTACCACCTACGCAATTTTTACCATTAGAGATTGTTCGGCAAATCAGTGGACGCTAATCTGACCATTTCGCCTTATTTCTTTATTCGCTCTGAATATTATCAATATTATTTGCATCATTGTCATCATCATCATCATCATTATCATTATCACTAAGACAAACAACAAGTCTATCATTGTCGTCTGCCTTATCATCACTCCAATCTAGTTCATACTCGTTTGCCATTGCATTTCTTAAATTTTGTGCTTCTTATTAGGGTTTGTGTATTCCAGGTTGCGGAGAGCTAACATATATGTATTCAAACATTAGCCGTGGCTTACCTAATAAAATTTTAATTCATTTAAGACCAGGAGTATACGTCAAAGTCAGCATGGAATATATTGTCTTATTTACGCATGTGTTCCTTACTTACTGGCGACTCATCAGTAAGAGCCGTCATGCCGCTCCAGATTCACCATATATTTGGTCAAGAAATGTTGAAAATTTGTTAAAACTCTGCCTGTTTTTAGACGAAGCTAGTATTCCGAAGCGTGTTTATTTAAATTTATTATGTGAAAGCTGCTACTTATTAATCTCTACATTTATTTTCCGTTTTTTTCTTTATATTTGTTTAATCGATCTGATTAAGTAAAGTAAGTCTTAGAAGCGTTTTTAATATTAGTATTTTGTCTGCTCATTAATAAAAATTATTCTCCTTCTCTTTTCATCATTTTTTTCATTTGTTTATATGTTTTCCTTTTAAAAAGTTGTTATATATATAATCAAAGCTTGCCGCTGTACTTCAATTCAGTATCACCATCTAGGGTGGAATACAGACATCATCCCGTTTTATATTAATCCTCGAATTCGGTTTAGCTACGCAGTTCAGTGGGTAGTGACGGAATGAGAGAAAACGTGCCAGTCACGATGATTACGTTTCGGCTGCTGAAGAAAAATTTGGCCTTGGGCACCTGGACGGAGAGTAATCGCCAGCCTTGGATGGCGAACTATCTAAGTAAAGGAAAACTCTAAATAAAAACCGTCCCCGATAGAAATTGGCGGCCGTGTGTTCATTCACAGCCAACATATAAGGATCAGTAATGATCTATACCCACTTTGGTTAGCAATGCCAGAAACCATAATCACTTTTTCCATTTCGTGGTATGTGCATATTCTCACCGATTAAAGCATAGACGACAACAGGAATGCTTTCTAATCCTACCTACGTTCTCTACTACGTAGAACAAAAAAGCCAGACATAGTCTTGTTTCTGGGTAACATTAACGCTTAAGTTGGCGCTTAAGCGGTGCATAGTAACGCTGTCCTCAGACGTAGTGTGAGACATCGCACCACATGGTATCTTCCAGCCCTCGGAGACTTTCGGCTCAACTAAATCATGTAGCAAATATTTATAGATGTCGCGTAGGTATACAGGACTGTCGTTTGTATTGGAACACATGTCGCCTTTGACTGTGTACTTATCTGTGTAGATTCAAACACACATTTACCTGAAATCTACATGAGAATAAGCCTGATATAGATGTAAGCAAATTCGAAAACCGGTTTTCAAAAAAATATTTGAAGCTTTACTAAAGTCGATCCTAACTATTCTTGATGATGTAAATTTGCCCATACAGTGGACAAATTTAACATTTGAAATGTATAATGTAGGTACTACTGTATGAGACACTGTATGCGGGTCGTTGACTAATCATTATTGTACTTTATGTAATTAAGAGACTATGCCGGTAACGTTGAGTGACTTAACCAACAGTCCTATTTTCAAAATATGTTCTCGTAGTTCATGTGATAACCATCTTGGTGTAAGTTTGACTCCAGTTGTATCTAGGTTAGATACTGTTTGTTGCGGAGACCTAATATATATGCAATTATGTATTAGGTGTTGCGCACCTAGTAACAAATTAGTTATTGAATTCCTCATCCAAATATATAGTGGGTAAATGGCGTAATACCGGCTCCTACTAATGAGTCGCCAGGAAGCACGAAACGAATGTGGACGAGAATTATACTTTCCGTTCATCCTGTCTTTGTTTTTACCTTTTGGTTATAATTGAACTAATTGGTTGTTAGGTGCGCAACACCTTATATATAATTGTATCTAGGTTGTTTACTTTGATTATCTTACACCACCTTAGCACTTTGAGTGTAGCAATTAGTAGAGAAGAAAAAGTTAGATTACAGTCAAAATGAGATTGTTTAGATAATATGTTTACCTTTAAGGGAGTACTTGAACAGCGACCTGTACATCACCGTCAGATATTTTTTGAAGAGTTGCGTACTGTGCGCGTTACAATGGTGCCTACCATGATTGGCGATCGTGGGTTGTCGCTTTGCACTATCAGTTTTGCAAAGATTCGATTAATCTCCATTTCCAAAAACGCATCATGTAGTCTTCGTAGTGGCTGAGAGCTGATTTGTCCATTTACTCCGAAGGATTCCACATCGATCATACTAACCGCTGTAAATGAGGTACGATCTAATTTTCGTTGACTGGCAACGCTTCGATATGTTATTTCTCCTATCATCATAAGGCCACTAGTCTCTCTCTCTCTCACACACACACAGACACAGTATAATGTTTACAATAGCAGATTTGCTTAAATCTGCTATTGTGACAGCATTTTATTAGATTTGTTGTTGTGAACCACATTTGCTTAACTCTGCGGTCGTAAGCATTGTACTGTGTGAGTGTGTGATTAGAGGGCTGATGATGATACGGGAAATTTCATATCGAATTGTTTCCAGTCAACGAAATTTCGATCGTACCTCATTTCCAGTGGTTAGTATGAACGTTATGGAATCCTTCGGAGGGAAAGGGACGAATCAGCATCAAGTCATCTCGAAGACGAACTCGATGCCTACTTCGAAATGGGCATCAATCGGATCTCTGCGAAACTGTTCGTGAAAAGCGACAACCGACGATCACCAATCGTGGAAATAATCCTGTGCATCACCGTCCCTTGAAATCCGTCTTTCTAGACTCCATAGGTGCATTTGATTTAGTGGATCGCAATTTTCTATACGATATTCTGTCGAAAAAGGGCACACTGACTGAATTTGTAAATATTTTAGTGCTGTCTAAGCAAACATTTCTGTTCGCGTTAGATGCCATTATCAACGTTAATCTGCCATACATTCAGGAGGCAGGCGTGGAAATTCTCTCCGGCAGTCGATTTGTCGATCTTGATATTTCCCATAATAACGTGTTATTATTCGATAACTAAGTTTCTTCGTACACGACCTTGACCAGATTGTCAGTTGTCGTTCTGTCTTTTGGAATGAAAATCGCACCCTCTAAATTTAAGATCTTTTTTACACGATCACCCATCACGTACTTCAACTTTGCGACTTCAATGCGAGGATCTGGTCAAAGTCGACAGGTAGACATATCTTGGTAGCTGTGTCAAGAATCCAGATTATATTCGCGACGAGGTGCATTTGGGAATAATGAAAGCTAGAGTAACTTTCTCCAATCTTCATCATATTCGAGAAACGTAAGGATCTCACTTGTAGACATATTTTTGAGACAGCCTGCAGGTTTTACTCTTTAGAAAAGTAAGTAAGTCTCTATCAGCTGCGTTGACTCTGTCATGTTTTGCCTATGTGTTCAATTCCATTTCCAAATAGGAGATTATTCTCTCATCCAGCGCCAGATTGGCTTAATACACAATGAGGACAAATTTTGCCATTGCAGAAAGTATTAATGTAAGCTATAATCAAATTGGGGAGTATAAGATCCGTTTTTTATTATGTAATCAACGTGCGAATCGTAGTTCTTGGTTGGAAATCTTGCACCATATGACTTCAAATCCGGCATAGTGATGATCTTGTTGTTGATTTATAGTTGTATGATTTCCTTTATTTTCTTTTTTAGTTTTAAAATATTAAAAAAGAGATTTGATTTCTTTTATGGAACGATAGAATAAATCTTCCTTGTCTTAGAGCTGACTTGGACACAATGGGGTTGTGTAGAGTTATAAGTTACCTTATCTCCATCTGAACTAGATCTTTTCCTTCATAAATCACTTTTCCTTAACAATAATTTTGCTTCAACTGATTACCTTTTCATTATTATTTTTTTACAGTTTTTTTAATTATTGGTTTGATCTACATTTATTCATGTTTTTGCCATGATACGGTGGCATTGAAACACGCGTTATTAAAGACTATTGGTTTTGGTCTGTGTAATGAGGATCCGAGGTGACGTAATGTCTGCCTCAAAATTATAATCGGGGATCGATAGTTAGAACTTAAGGTAAACAGCGATAACGTTAAAATCCGCTTCAGCGACAACCTGGCGAAAAATATAATTAAGTATATAAGTAAAAATTTTCTGAGGTGCGCTGCTTCGGTGCC
This sequence comes from Eudiplozoon nipponicum, assembly GCA_029291075.1. Taxonomy (NCBI): domain Eukaryota; kingdom Metazoa; phylum Platyhelminthes; class Monogenea; order Mazocraeidea; family Diplozoidae; genus Eudiplozoon; species Eudiplozoon nipponicum. The sequence continues at coordinate 46,539 of JAQBSW010000099.1, forward strand.
ACAGTTGGTAAATGGCAAAAGTGAAACAAATGCCTCCTAGTTTGAATCTAGGTCGCAGAAATTCTGGCAACTACTTGATGAGTTCCATATAAGGATTAGCTGATCGAGGCAAATAATCTGAGCACCTGAAAATGAACACCATTCAAGATTTTACCGACCTAAGAGTGCTATCAATTGTCCCGCACAAGAAAAGTGTCTGTTTTATAAAGTCAGATCAGTAGTGGACATTTGGAACTGTAGGCCAAACGCGATGTCACATATGCTCCAATTGAAAGAAAGACTGGGCATTACAATAAATGGTCTATATACGACAATTCAAAGTAGAGCGCAGATTGGGTGGTATCAATTCTGGAATGTACTTGATAGATGCTCAATATGGACAAAATCGGTGTATCTGATAAATTGCAATGTTTTGATTATACTGACTATATATATATATATATATATATATATATATATATATATATATATATATATATATATAGAGAGAGAGAGAGAGAGAGAGAGAAAGAACAGTAAATTTATTATATTTGGTTATTTTGGTATTGGCACTTGATTAAATTGCAATGCCTATTGGTACATTTAGAACAGTACTAGGTATATGCTGTTTTATTTATATTAATTGAACTGTTTGTTTCGCTGCCAGAGGCAACATTATCCAAATATGAGACACTTAATTCACCTTATCCGGTTCTATCGCCATCATTGTGTACAGCTCTAGTGTTTTATCATTATTTTTATCTGCTTACACGCTTAAACTGGAAATTTGGCGGGGAAACAGTTCAATATAGGCTCATGGCGATAGCAACTTACTTATCATTGTTTGTTATCTCATTTCAGCTGTTACAGAATTGTGTATTATGCAATGCTCGCAGAACTATCAGTATGTCAATCTAACTGTTTATCAGCGTTTTACATTATTTCGTCTAGAAGACAGTTAACCATTTTTTGTCCTATTGATCACTGGTGTATGCTATTATGTTTGATGTATTTAGTTAAACGTGAGACAATTTATTACACTACACAACACACACACGCACACACACACATTGGAAACAGCATTGTGCGCATTAATTGCACGAAGAAGTGCCACGAACCATATGATCTGGTAAATCAGATCCCTTAAATATTAAGTGAGGACACACTACTCAAATTCACTCTGCGTATAGATTAGTAATCATTCTATGCAGTAGAACGCATATATAGTTTCTTGTTGCCATCATGGTATTTGGCTGCAGCTCGTAAATACAGCCTTACCACTGATGACGACCATAGGGGCAATAGACTGGAGCATCATTATTCATATTTTTTAATGTTGGAGATATTGTATTCCTGTATAACAAAATGCCTCAGGGATACATCGCCTGTTAAATTGGTTTCCGCCCGCTGCTTGCATTACAGTAGGCTATATGGCCTTAGAGGAGTCATCTGTGACAACTGCAAATAAATAGGTTAATTAAGCGGATGCATGCACTGCTTAACATATCATGGTTGTGATATTTTAGAGATAACGTTTTAAAATGACTTAATTGCATTGAATCTGATCAATTTTTTGAAATAAGGGATTTGACGTGTACTATCCCCATTTTTACTCAGAATATTTCGGAACTTTAGATCTAAAGGAAAGGCTAACATATGAACATTAGTTAGTATATAACTGAAAATTGTTTGTAGCGTGCAGCAGGATAGCTCAGTAGTTAGAGCACGAGATTCCCAAGCAGACGTACCAAGGTTTGAGCCCTTTCCACGACAATTTCTGGACAGTTCGTGAAGAGTTTCAAATAAGGACGAAACCGGTCTAGTGGATGAATTGTCTTTCATATATTATACAATTCTTAGTTTATACTGACAAATGTATGCCTATAATGGGACTGGTGTTTATGCCAAGATCCCAACCTTGATTTAAATAACATTTTGGAATCCATATTCAGATCCTATTGTCAACGGTTAGCTCATCGCAACTAGAAATTTGATACAAGTGGAAAATTTCGTTTATGTGGCTTCATTTAAAATTTATGGTAGCCCTCTTAACCATAAATGACATTTTACTCGATAAGTAAGCATGCATCTGCACGTTTACACTCATCCAAAAGAAATTAATATAATCTCATAAGACATGCTGATGATTACTCAGATAATTATACGAACATTGGTTGCCCGGTTGGTGATAACAATAACTTTAATCAATTTTGCGATTTCATATAAACAAATGACTTATGATGTACATATATATATGTCAGTAAAAACCAAGCATTTGTATAGTGTAGAAAAGCAATTCATCCAGTAGATCGGTATCGTCCTTTTTGGGAACTCATCACGTATTGTCCAGAATTTGCCGCGAAAGTGGTTAAACCTGGGCCCGTCCGCTTCGGAATCTGGTGCTCTTATCACTGAGCCACCCTTTTAGTCTACTGGCAAGAATCAGTACAAAAAGGTAATTCATCCATTAAACTTAAATATGCGTTAGTCTTGAACTTGTGTGTGTGTGTAGGTGTGCCTAGATATAACTGACGAAATCAATCAAAAATAAAAAACTGCTTGCGCACATTCACGTAGATGAATCCAAAGTGATTAACGCAATTTCCGCTTTGCACACATCAGAATTGTTGATTTACACCTTTTTAATTGGTATTTACGGGCGATTTTCCTTGTGAGGAATTGAGCAAGATGATGTAAATACACCAGTCGCAAAATCCAGTCAGAGTAAATACCCATGAGTTACCAATTTACTAAGCTTAATTTAGATAAGAAAATAAAATAAATGACTGACCAACACTCACACAATCATTGATGGTTAAATTGTTTTACCGATATGTAGTGGCGAAAGCTGCAAAATTGTTAATGGTCGTGGCTGCATAGAAATTGTGCAGCCGGAAATTCCAGTCAAGAACTACGTACTCGAGACTACAAGAGGTGAGAGCCGCATATCTAATTTTGTCTTCCATATTTATTTATTACGTTGTGATCCTCGCTGTTCAGCTAGTCGTCGTACTCTGATGATGATCATGAAAGGTCGAAACGCGTCAGTCAGTATGACTGATGTTAGTTTTGCTATGTATTTCGACGACTGGTTAAATAAAATTGGATAGGTGTTTACTTCAAGCTCGCAAACATGATTTAAATAATTGTTATCACCACTTGCGCAATCAATGATTGTTTTATTTTATTACCTCAAATAAATGACGGTCAGAATAAAAATTTAGAAAATTACCTGCGGAAAGACATATCATATTCATATTGTAAAGATGATTTCGTATTACATCATTAAAAGAAATTTTATGCCTCATCTCTACTGTATGATATCTGAGATCTGATCTATTAGCAAGCACATATTTGCTTGCAGTTCTATCTTCACTTCATTACTTAATTTGGAGCATGATTACACCCACATTCATGAGCTTACACTCTTTACACGAGACTTCATCCTCTCCTAGTTTGTCTATCGGTTCAAGTTTCTCCTTTCCGTTTGCGAAGCTTAGAGCCCGGAGTGAGAGAGTTAAAAGAATATTTTATATACTGTATGTTGATGCAATCGTATTTGTTTACCTGCTTAGTTTGGACTCCGGTATTATCAAGACCTTGCGGTCCGTTTTTATTTATTCTGACTTAACGTAATTTCAGTTGTGATAAATTTTATTTGTGATGTTTTTCATCGTTGCTTTTATTAACTAAAGAGGATAACCATGAGCACTGAATATTTCTCGCAAACTGCCTAATTCAATCTCTCTCTCTTCATTTTACATTTGTTGGTCTCGGTCTTCTAATTGTTAGTTATTATAAAATAGCGATTTGCATTCCATAATGATGATTTGACTTTAAATTAAGCCGAATACCCGAGTAAGTATCCCTTCTAAATATATCCCGTTTTCTAATTTGGCATTTTTTATAATTAATTTGATATCCAGAAAGGCTAAATCACCACATGATTTAAAAAATTAAATTTGAGGTAACTTAATTGATATATTAAGTTTATTAAACTTATCATATCGTCCCCTCTGCAAAACCAAATAACTAATATGTCATTAAAAAATCATGCATACTGTTTTGGCTTTGGGACGTTACATATAAAGTTTATTTCAACGTATAATGAAAGAAGATATTTACTATGGGAACTGTCTGGTTGTCTCATTGGGACAGCTCTAATTTTCTTCTAAAATTCCACCTCAGTCATAAAATAAATAGAAGCCGTGCATGTGTTTATCATCTCCATAATATGTTTCATCGACAATTTACTTCCTTATTATATTACCGGATGATTTTCCAAGAAATGCCGAAATATATCAGATCTTTGGGTATTGATATATTGGTGTACATGGACACCACATCTGCGCTCGAAAATCTAGTGTGTTGATTAGATTCAAGTTTATCAACATTCTTGGAAAAAATGATAAGAATTCATCAATGTGTACGAATATTTCCATTGTTCTTTATCATAGAAACTTGGAATGTATTGACATTACAAGTTATTCTCAAAGAGCTACTTGGTTTAAACAGCTTTATTAAACAACACCTGTGTTCGAATCATGACTAAGCATATGCAGCTGAATTTTATTAATTTGTATCTCAGAAATGTTTACTACTCGATTAGCTAATGCTACACTAATCTTATCTATGGAATGTGTATAAATGCCCAAATTCGCCCACTCTCTATCATGTATAATCCTGACGTTTTATCTTTTCGTTACTTGTAATACCAGAAAAATCTTTTATACATTTAAAGTAATCAGCTTGCAAAAAAGAAAGTAGCAGAATTTTTATTTTAGTTTTCCTCTTATCAATTAAGATTTGTGTTTCTCTATATTATGAATTAAAACAGCGCAATTCCTCTAAGATAAAGATTAGGTTAAATTTGAATTTGACATATTCATAATTGTGTAAAAGCACGCATAAAATAAGTATAAACCAAAATATGGAGGCACAAATTGCAGAAAATAGGTAATAACAAGCTATGTGATGTGGGCTTGCAGTAAGCACCAATCCCAGACAAGTATAATGTATGCGAGACTACTAGACATGAGAGCCGCATATCTAATTTTGCTTTCCATTTATATTCAATGCGGTTGGCTCCTCGCTGGTCAGTTTGCCGTCGTACTCTGATGCTGATCATTGAAGGTTGTTCTGGCATGCTTTGCCAAAATTTACACAACCTCCACCACACTTCAGAAACTCCTGTTTTGTAGCGGCGTAGTTGCGTTTCGCTTTCGATAACATGTTACCGGCAAATAATGCGGATCTACTGTCAGCCTGCGGCAGTTCGGCGATGCGATCTCTGATGCACCTGGAACAATTGACATATGGCCCGTGGGATATATCATCACTGTTTTCTCCACCAGTTTTCGCTTACATTAATGTCAAGAGTGTCGCGTCTTCTCTGTTCAGCAGAACGGTACTCGCAGAACCTGTCTTCTTAATTTAGTTTCGAGGTTGCCCTGTACTGACTTGGCATTAGAATCGACTAGCTGACAGGTCTTCGCTGAGACGACATGATCGCGATACCTTACTTACTTGCCAATTTTTGTCTTATCGGTGGTTAGAGCAGTAGCATGCTTGCTTGATTCTAATTCCGTTCTTCTGACTGCAACAACAAAAGCATAGTCTATGCAAGCTTCAGTGTCTTGCAAATCTGTCTTAAATTTGTCCACGATATGCTGGCAACCTTTTGAGCGTTTTTAGACCGAATGGCACACTCGTGAAATTATAGTTTTTTCACGATATCTGAACAGCAAAATTCCATCAAACTTCCAAATGCACCACGATTTTCCAAAATCCTTATTTGAGATCCGGCACTGCGAATTACTGACCCTCAGTACTACTCAAGAACGTACAATTTAACATATGCTTAAGAGACATGTTATATTCCATGACTGCATATGTGGATTGGTTTGGGCACCTTGCGTGTGTGTTTGTGTGTGGGAGGAGTCTGTAGAATCGCGGTTTGAATAGTATAGAATATGTCAACTGAATGTTTACTTACTAGTAAGGCAGCATCTGCTCTTGGCTTCTTGGAAGCACACTACACCTTTCCTGCGGCCTCTACGTTAGGACGGGCTTGCATAGGTGAATAACACATGTATTGCAGCCAATTGAGACTTCATAATCGGTTATGAAGTCCAACCTGACATTGGAACTGTCGTATTAGCCACGACGAATTGTCACGGGGCTCAGACGCGTTTATATATCCACGAAAATACATTGACACTAGATCTGAAAAGGTCAATTGTAAAACATCAAACTTTTTTGTTGTCATAGCATGGTGTATAAACGCCGACTGCATGCGTTCTGTCGGCTAATATTCGTAACAGTTGGTTGACATTTTTCATTGGATAGACGTAGCTATTCTTGCTGATCCACCTTCAAACCATTGAAAATTTGCCATGGATCTGTGTTTTGACCCGATAATATTCCGAAGCCTGTCATGATAGTGGGCTTTGTTTCTACCCAAAACAGTGGTTGACTGTGTACTCGACTCTGTAATTTGTTTGTATAGTGCGAAAAATGAAAAAAAAACGAGGATTGTAATGCGGGTTCGACTTGTTTGTTTGTGGTCTGCCTCGATCCCATTTGGAGTCGGATGTTTTTCTGCTGTGGCAGTTCTGTAGGCTATGATATGTTGTTCCACGACTGGTTAAATACAATCGGATTCGTGTGTACTTCAAGCTTGCAAACTTGATTTAAAGAATTATTACCACCACTCCACGCCATCATTACTTTTTTAGTTGTATTAACTATATATATATGTGGCGAAAGCCGGAAAAATTTATTGTTCGTGACTGCACAGAAATTGTGCATCCGACGTTCCAGTATAGAACAATGCATGCGAGACAACTAGAAGTGGAAGTCGAACATCTAATTTTGCTTTCCATATATATTCATTGCAGGTTGATCCTTGCTAGTCAGTTTGCCGTCGTACTCCGATGATGATCATGGAAGGTCGAAACGCTTCAGTACGTGTGACTGAAGGTAGTTTCATTATGTTGTTCGACAACTTGTTAAATACAATGGGACTAGTGTTTACTTCTAGTTTTCAAACTTGATTTAAAGAATTATTACCAACACCCGCGCAATATTTGATTGTTCAATGTATAAACTATATATGTGGCGAAAGCTACAAACAGCTAATATTCGTGACTGCATGGAAATTGTGCAGCTGACATTTCCAATCAAGAACAATGCATGCGAGACTACTCAATGTGAGATCCGCATATCTAACTTTGCTTTCTATTTATATTCATTTCGGGTTGATCATCACTAGTTGGTTTGCTTTCTTACTCTGATGATGATCATGGAAGGCCGGAATGCGTCAGTAGGTGTAACTGACGGTTGTTGTTCGACGACTTGTTAAATACAATGGGATTGGTGTTTACTTCAAGCCCGCAAACACGCTTTCAATAAATAAATGGTCGTTTTTATTTCTGGTGTGTATCGTTGATTTATAATAAGTTTACACTCTAATAAATGGTTTATTTCTTAATTCAAATTACAAATGCTTAAATCTGGTTGGACGAAAATCTGTAAAAATATCAAAAACAAGTTTCTTCCGTCTCATCATCTCGTATGTTCAAGTCGATTCCGTATTGAAGCAATTGATTTTTATATTCAGTAGTTTCTATAGTACTAAGTTCACATTATTGCCACCAAAATTGTCTATAACTGCAATTGACGAGGTGCCACCCTTTATCTCAAGGTGAAATACATTTGCATGTGAACTTGGATTGTTTATTTTCATATTGACATCGATTTGCGCGCGCTTTTCCAAGTTTTGCTCGTATTATCCGTTTGTCTGATCAACAAATGAAATGAGTAATACACACGGTTTTTATATCATAACGAAAATTAAAAAATTGTTTCTTCAATATTTCTTTGTTGACTTGCAAAGGCGCATCAAAAGTTATACTGCCAACAACGTGGCAGTGTTCTCGAACCACAAAGGCAGTACAAACAGCCGCCAAGACGTCAGCAACAGCAAACAAAGCGACAAAAGATTGCTGAACTAAGTGTTCCAGCTACAAATGCGGAGAAAGGCGCAGATAATAACGCTTACCTTGGTGATCAAAGAAATCTTCGCTTGAAAATCGGTAAATTTTGCAATTTAAATGCAAGTCAAATGGATTCTTCAGAAGATGAACTTGTGAAAACAAGCTCAGCCCAGATTGGTGTGGTAAGTATTTTATTTTTGTAAATATATTGCGACTAGTCCCTTTCCGTTGGAATAATTTTTCAATACTCCCCTAGGTATTGTACACCTAGTAACAAATTAGTTCAAATAGGAACAAAAGCATATGCTAAAGTCAGCATGAAGGAAAAGTATAATCTCATGTAAACCTGCGTTTCATGAGGGGCCGGTATTACGCCCTACACCCACTATATACTTGGGTGAGGAATGTGGAACGATTAGACGGCACATTCCTTGACTAAATATATAGTGGGTTTAGGACGTAGTACCGGCTCCTACTTATTAATCGCCAATAAGCACGTTCACGCTGACTTCAGCATATCCTTCGAGTCCTATTTAAACTAATTTTTTACTAGGTACGCAATACCTAATAAACAACTGCATGCATATTAGATCTCCACAATAAACACAATATATAGCTTACACAACTAGTTTTCCTCGACCATTTGATGGATTTCATTTTTTTGTTGATTATTTAAATAGGATGACGCCTTAGCTATAAAATTTAGGCTCTTTAAATAAATTATTACAAAATATATGAGAAAAAACATTATTCAATTAAATCACATGCCTTAACAACCAAAATAATCTTGATACGTTAGTTCTCTTTCAATTCTCATAATAGATATTGTTTCCTAAAACGTGAAATAAATGAATATATATATATATATATATATATATATATTGTGCATATATATTTGTGTATATATATTATATAGTTTCAGAGGAAGACACGTTAAATAATCGAGAGTATGTTGTGATACAGATCTCACATTGCAGCGAATTTTATGGGTTAATTGCGTTGAAGAATAGTTATATTATTCCGGTGCCAAGCTGTGTTTTAGTAGCTGTAGAAGTATTGTGAATAAATGGACTAATTTATTTTGTGAATTCTTAATAACTGGAGTACAGTACTTCTGTTAAATTTGTCGTGGTTTCCATTTCATTGATTGAATGAGTGAGCGAGTTTTATTTTAGTTTTTATTTGTTTTTATTTTCAGTTTTAGTGCAAATGACTTTTTGTTCACCAAGTGTTGACACATGAATGTAGGTACATGTGGTGGAGGTGAATATTTCTGTGTAAAGTATTGTGTGAGATTATCTATTAGGTATTGCGTATCCAGTAAAAAGTTAGTTAATGTATGACCAGAAGGACAAACAAGTTAAAAGGAACGGAAAGTGTAATCTCATGTGCACATTTCTTTCGTGCTTACTGACGGAAGCTAAAGTTGGTACTTGTGGTACCGATCAACTGTGGTGTTGGTACCTTACAGGGTCGGTATATATATATATATATATATATATATATATATATATATATATATATATATGCTATGTCCACCTATGTTGTATGGTCCACGTACATGTATGTCGTCTGTGTTTATTATTGGTGTATCGTCCAGACGAGACTTAATTATGCCTAATTCTGCAGTTAAATTATTCATTTGAGAAGTCAGTCTCTGAATCAACGTTTCTAACCCATCAGAAGCCATATTAAATGTACCACATATGCTTTATTTTTACTCAATTATATATAGAATTTTGCTCGCACAATGAGCATCGATTTAATAAAACAAATTTGCACATATTAATTAATTTATGTTCACTTCGGCTCGAAGTCGGCTTTTATCATTGGGCTGACTGCTTCATTCTTATAGGGCCGCTTCTGCGAGGAATTTCTGTTGAAATAATGTCTGTCCTAGATAAGACCCTTTGTTCATTATTTGTCTTAAAGGTGGCTATTGCCACAATATTGTCTAGTGAGTTGGATTTAAAATCGCTTTGACAAAGCTTTCATATGAAGTTAGCTTCTTGACTGCAGGCTTACACATTCGTATCTGGAACTGTAACGTCCAATTGTCCCACACTTCTCAACCAAATATATAGTGGTGATAGGGCGTAATACCGGCTCCAAATGATGAGTCGCCAGTATGTGCACATGAGATTATACCTTCCGTTTATGCTAACATTGGTTTGTCACTCTTGTCATATCTTAACTAACTTTTTACTGAGTGCGCAAAACCGAATACATAATTATATATATCTTTGTTCTCAGCAACAAACAATATCTTCCTGTGTGATACCTCGTTAGTTTTCTATTGTCGGCTTCAATCATCGCCAGGATTCCCCTTTTTTGCTATATCATATAGGAATGTGTCTTGTTCTAGATTTTTTCCCTCATTTTTAAAATGAATTTGTCGATTTTGAGGGAGCCGTCAAACCCATTTTAATGAGCCATTCGCAAAACATTTTGTGCAAGTAATTAAATGAAATCGGCTTTATGCTTATCTAGAGTTCACGAAATAGTTTAAGAGAACTTTTGTCACAATTCGTTTACTGAATGCTTGTTTTATTGTAGTATGTTACATCACACTGTTTAAGAATTTTGTTGAATCGCCCTGGCGACAGCACAGATTCGCAGATTGCAGTCTAATCGCTCTTCTTGTTGTGCAGGTTTGGTCGTTGTTAATGATGATAAGGATGTCGGTCATACAGCTGCTTCTGCTTTTTCTACCCGCCAGCCGAGTGAATATTTTTTATGCTGGTCAAAAGAATGGCCGCGTTTAACTGGATTCAATAATTTTTTTCTGGTTGTAGCGATTTGTGGCCACTCGCACTCATATATCTACACGTATTTTAACACAAAACACTTGTACGACTTCCGCAATTAAATACAGGTAAAATTTAAATTAAAATAGATTTTTCAGTAAATCAAATGGCAACCACTGAACTTTTTACTGAAGCATGATATTTGTGGTTTAAGTATTCATTATATAAATAAGTCAATTGTTTTTCAGCATAAATATATGCTTAATTTATCAATAGCCTTCTACCAGAATATATACGTCTTGTACTACTCAAATGTAATGGATACTATATATATATATATATATATATATATATATATATATATATATATATATATATACAACAATATGTTAGGTCAAAAGTTATACCCTAGAGGATCCACCTAAATGAAAGATTGACCAAAACCATAATTGATATATTACTTAAAACTGAATGAAATTGTTGGCTTTGGTGGTGTTTGGGTTGTCGTGTCTATGTCTTTAGTTAATTCTGACATTTAATACCAAGATGCGATACCTAAACTTCATGTAACGTTTTGTGTAATGCCGAAGTCGCCATTTTCTCTTTATTTGTGGTGGCGAATGCTTTGCCTAAAGACTATATTTTTATCAGAATGAATCTGCAAACCTGCAGAGTTCACGGTTAAATTTACGATAATTTTGAATTTAATAAGACTAAAAAATTATCTATATATTTATCGGTTATTATAAAATCTTTTCTTGTTTCTCCGTTTTCTTTTCTTCTGTAGAATCATAGTACAAATATTTCAAGACCTAATTTTCTGGCTTCAGTGAATGAGAATGAACAAGTTATTGATTCACATTATGCCTCTTCTCCTAGCAAGCTTGTTGACGGTAACACTGCGATATCCTCTGCATTTAGTAATCGAATTCCTTATGCACAATCAACTGAATCGTCCTCATTGTCAATTGATCGTAGAGACACGGAGCGTAGTTCTATGTCTGACGAGGATTTGATACCCGCGAAGCGAATTCGTTTAATTTCAACCGAAACGGCACGACCTAATTCTGTTCCTGTTTTGAACGAAGGCGGTGATTGTGCAAAAGAAGAAATGTCAAAAATATGTCCGCCTAAATTGGAGCACAATATTGCTGGCCTGCGTGACAAAGCATCAGCTGAACACGAGCTTATTAGGGCAAACAAAAATTCAGATTACAAATCACAAACAATGTCCGTAAAATCAACAACCAATACAACGAAAGATGCAGTTAGTTCAATTGAAACAACGACACTGACCTCTTCACAAAAATCAACGTCTGTGACCAATACACAATGCCAGTGGGAAGTTTGTCCTGACGAGGTAGGTGGAGTTCGTTGTTGTAAGTGCCATTTCGTCGGAAAATCATTAGAGGAAATGCGGCAACACAACCAGGTGCACACCCAACTAGCAGAACTGGAAGTGGTCAACTATAACGAACCTGATTCTCCCAGTTAGGTGTTGGTGAACCCTTTTTGATCAGTTTTCCTTGCTAACCTTTCACTTTGAATTAATAAAATCGCGTTTCTACAACCAAGCGAAATACCGGTTGTAATAGCCCTCCGCACATACAACACCCGAATTGAGCTGCCTGTGATTGTTTTTTGACGGCTGCTAATTGATAATGCGTTTTGTGTTAGTTGACTAAAATGTGATGTGGTTCTCTACACTCGTTTAGACTAGGAAGTCTTTTGATACGATCTGGTAGCTGTGTTGTTTTAATTGGTGTTTCGGCATGTGTTTTATCACGGCTTGAAATTTAACCGTTTTATATCATTCGAAAACGCGACTATTTTTTACAAAGAGATGAAGGCAATCTAATAATGTCCTGGTTTAAATTTAGTCATTTTGATTGAAAATGTCCATATTTTTGCCAGATTATTTTCTCGCCTTCTTTACAATCTATGATTGAGTTGACAAAGCTATGTGATTGTATCTTACTAATAAAATTTTCAAAATTTGAACATGACACGCATATCTCCTGGTCAGGAGTTGATTAAGAGATAAAATTTAGCTTTAACGAGTTGTCCTAAAGATGTATAGAGGTCATTCCTGTATTTTTACCTGATATGTAAAACATGGAAGCAATTTCCATCCTACTGTTTTCTAAAACGTGTTTTAATCAAGGTAGATCATATTTTTTGGATATATGGAAACTCCAGAATGTGTAAACAGATAGAGTATACCTTTTGAGAGAAAATTTCCATTTTAAAATATCTATTTGGGACTTGGATTTTGTATTTATAATGTAGCTTATTTGATTTTCTACCAGTCAACGGTATTCCAATCATCATTAATTAATTTTTCTCTTTAAATCGTGACAACACTGATGATGATGATGATGATGATGATGATGTTGATGATGATGATGATGATGATGATGATTATTCTGCTACTGCTTCTGATGATGATGATGATGATGAGGTCGATGATGTTGCTGATGACGATGCTGATGATGCTGCAGCTGATGCTAATGGTGATGAAGATGATGATGATGATGGTGCTGGTGATGATGATGATGATGATGACGACAATTATTCTGCTACTGCTTCTGATGATGATGATGAGGTCGATGATGTTGCTGATGACGATGCTGATGATGTTTATGAAGATGGTGATGCTGATGCTGCTGCAGCTGAGGCTAATGGTAGTGATGATGATGATGAGGTCCATGATGTTGCTGATGACGATGCTGATGATGTTTATGAAGATGGTGATGGTGATGTTGCTGCAGCTGAGGCTAATGTTGATTATGATGATGATGATGATGATGATGATGAGGTCGATGATGATGATGATGATGATGATGATGATGATGATGATGATGATGATGAAGTTGATGATGATGATGATGATGATGATGATGATGATGATGATGATGATGATGATGATGATGATGATGATGATGATGATGATGATGATGATGATGATGATGATGATGATGATGATGATGATGGTTATGATGAGGGTGTTAATGCGTTTAAGATTTCATAAATAAACTCATTATTTATTAACGTTAATAACTTTACATTACAATACTATTGGTAAAATCATGGGTTTGGGAGAAGTTTATTTCCTAAAATAAGTCGACAGGTATTTGCGAAGTTCAAGTGTTGTCGATTTTACAGCAAGATTTGCGTGTCTATGCACACATAAACGCTTGTCTCTTTCAAAATTGACTAATCGTTACTATAATCAAGGTTGCGATCTTGATATAAACACATGACCAATTAAATGCGTACATTTGTCAGTATTATCTAAGAATTGTAGTGTAGAAAAGGCAATTCATCCAGTAAAATGTTTCTTGAAGGAGTTGCATTCATGCGCACCTGGAATAATTGTAATTACCTGATCTGCGTTTTGACTAACGCAGCTTTCATTGTTCCAGTAATTTTCTTTCATCAAGATATTTCGGCAGTTACCGTAGTTCATCAGTTGCATTTCACGAAAAAAATGAAGCAAGTCATTCATTTGCTTCATTTGTTTCGTGAAATGCAACTGATGAAGGCCTACGGTAAGCTTGGCCGAAATATATTGATGAAAGAAAATTACTGGAACAATGAAAGCTGCGTTAGTCAAAACGCAGATCAGGTAATTCATCCAGTAGACAGGTTTCGTCCTTATTGGGAACTCATCACGTACTGGCCAGAATATTCTGCGGACAGGGCTCGAACCTGGGCACGTCTGCTTCGGAATCTGGTGCTCTAAACACAGCCTCCCAGACAAATTTAATTACATATTGGGTCAGATATGTGTACCAAGAACGCAAACCTGATGTTTATAACACTGCCCAGTGTAGCGTGGTGCCTGTTCTATAATGGCAGATTGGGGATGGTTAGTTGGTACTTCATGTTTCAAGGAATGCCATATAGGTTCTACCTACCTGAAAGGCAAACAAAAATCTTTTGCTAGTATATAACTGAAAATTGGGTGTAGCGTGCGGCAGGGTGGCTCGGTGGTTAGAACACCAGATTCAATATGGGGCGTGCCTAGGTTCGAGCCATGTCCGCGGCAAATTCTGACCATTGTGTTCTGAGTTCCCAATAAGGATGAAACTGGTCTACTGGATGAATTGAGTTTTCTACACTATACAATTCTTAGTTTATACTGACAAATGTATGCATTTAATGGGTCAGGTGTTTATATCCAGATCGCAATCTTAATCATAGTAATTGTTATCACCGCCCGCGCAACCACTGTTCGTTTAATGACAAATCGTTACATAGGGTTTGTTAATCTGACACTTTTACAAAAATGTATCAGTTATGCACGCGTTTAACTCTTTAACATCTGCATTGTTGGAATAATTTGTCTTAATTCAAATACCAATACAAATTTTCAAACATTGACCAATCCATGATTATGTGGCTTATGATATAATTTTTTGAATTTCACTTTGTGGACATGAAATAAATAACTATATAACCTTTCGTTTAAATTGGTTACGCGACTAAAAATACATCAATTTTTACACGTGCTGACGAGTTTTGATCATTCTTGGGCCTCATTAGAGTAAGTTGGTAAACTTACCAGCGGGTATTTAAATGAAAACTAAATATTTCGATAAGAATATATTTATAATTCTTTGAGTTGTTCCGTGTAAATTGTATTTGACTGACGTTTCTTTGTATTCATTAACTTAAAATTTAAGCAGATTTCACTGCATTCATTTATTCTATAAAATGAAGCAATCTTTAATAGGACGTTATGCAGCCGACTTTCCAGTAAAGAGCAGCATATGCAAGGCTACTCGGGATGTGATCCAATCCTTACATTTATAATATTATGCACACACACACACACACACACACATATATATATATATATATATAGCGATGTGATTCCCTTATTCAGATTTCAGTCATGATTTGACGTCGGTCAAGGATTTTCAAAACACGCCGATACGTGTTTCTGACGGTAGTTTTGCCCTACTGTGCAACTGATTGAAATGTGATGGGCTTTTATTTAAAATCATCTGACTAAATTGAAGGTTTTTTGTGGGTCATGGAAGGAGATTGATTTTTTGTCTTGAATTTAAAAATACTGCCACGTCTTTTATTATGTACAATATTTCTGTAAATAAACTAGTTTTTGTTTTACAAAATGTAATTTTATTTCGCAAAACTCAACAATTGTAGATTTATTCTGTCTACTAAATTAATTGAATTCCCATTCTTTACTTTTGCGCTGTTTTTTCTTTTTCTATTTAATTTTCATGAAATTCATTAGATTTTTAATTTACTTTCTCTTTTGCCTACATTACCACTTACGTGGTGGGGTGTTTTTTTGCCATTCCTTCATCTCACTTCCATGTGTTACCACAATTTCATCGCGTAAGCGCACATTTGTTGTTTTAAACCTGTACTTGGTACTGATTAATTGAAGTTGCTTCGTTCCTCTTATTTATGTTATAATAAGCCATCGTTCGTGACTTGTTGCTTTTTCATCGCTGTGTTTGATTAACCAATAGCAAAGGTGACACATTTTGCTTTGCCGTGGAGACGTATTTTAATCTGATGCAATGGAATGAGCTGATCTCACTCGTCCTGTTAAGACAGAATGTTATGGGATCAATGTTAGCATCAACTAATTTGATGATTTGCATATAAGAGATCCAACTGGGTTCACGAAAAGGCAGTGTTTTACTGAATGAATGACGACAAAAAGAGCTGCAAAATTGCTTAAATAGTCTATGTTGCAGAGAACATATATACATGTTGTTGTGTAATGAGTAATACATACCCAGTAACAAATTAGTTTAAAAAGGATCAGAAGGTTATTCCACAGTCCACATAAACAAAAGGTATAATCTCATGTGCACATGCGTTACTCGCTTGTCGGAATGTATATAGTCTGTTTGGTAAACCAATTCACAGTAATATACAGTTAAGGAAGTCACTGAAAGGAAACAATTTTTTTTTGGCGAAAAGAATAATTGACAATTTACCAGTAACCATGGTGATTGAATTGTTAATTTCTTTCATAGCATATTAAGTATCAGGATACAATTTTTATTGATGTAAAAAGAGAGAGAATTGATAGGAAATATAGCCACCTGATGATATCGGAGCAACTTATTTTCGATGGACTTATTTAATTAAAAATGACCTTCTGTTATTTTAATCAATGATTTCCGCTTTTAGTATTCACTAATTTATCAATAAAAGAATTAAAACATTCTGCAATTGATAGAAGTCATTCTGCGTAATATTTTTCATATTCTTAGGGCTTTCCAGCTGCATGCAAAAAAAAATCAATATACTCATAGCTATGCTGCTTTTGTTCCTCTCGTTGGTTGCGCAATGACAGAGCTAAAAAAATTGGGCACAAGAGTTGAAAACATCCTGAAGGTTTGCAATTAGACTTCTTGTGCCTCAAAATTCACTATCAATAGAACAGGTACATTATAGCAAACAAAACCGAAATATCAAATTGGTTATCTTAAATTCGAGAACGCCCATATATTTTGTTTAAAGAATGCGCCTATAATTTCTATAAAGTATTGTGACATTTTTGCTAGTGAAACTTCGATAGACAGATGCCTCTCTATGCGCTGGAAATTAATTTAAAATGAAAGTCTACAATAATCAGTTTGGCTCGGCAAATTATGGCGAACACGCGTTATTTATATCCTTGATTTGGAAGAAGAACAACTTTGAAGTGTGCATTTGTGTTAATCTGCTCGTCTTCATTAATTAGTGATTGTTTCAGGTAGTACAGACGATCATGTGTGTAGGTGCGCGCGTTACTGCTTTTGATTTTCCATTATGTATTAAATTGTACAGATTGCGATTGGAAAGACTAAGGAAAGCAGGTTGAAACTTATGATTTATTGGTTTTGAAACAAAATGCGTCTTCAGTTTGTAAGATGCCAACTAAATATGATTTTAAATCTCATCCGCGTTATTCCTTTACACGAACAGAAGCGGTTCATGGGGATTAAGCTCTGTCGATTGTGTTCACAATTAAACAATAATTTATTGCGCGGGTGGTGGTAACAATTTTTAAAATAAAGTTTGCGAGCTTGAAGTAAACACCAATCCAAATGTATTTAAACAGTCGTCGAACAACATAACAAAACTACCGCCAGTCGCAACACACTGACGCGTTTCGACCTTCCATAATGATCATCAGAGTACGACGTAAAACTGACTATTGAGGATCAAACCGCAATGCATATGTATGGAAAGCAAAATTAGATATGCTTTCCATACATATACACTGCGGTTTGATCCTCGCTAGTCAATTTGCCGCCGTACTCCGATGATGATCATGGAAGGTCGAAACGCGTCAGTGCGTTGCGATTGGCAGTAGTTTTGTTATGTTGTTCGACGACTGGTTAAAAACAATGGGATTGGTGTTTACTTCAAGCTCGCAAATTTGATTTAAAGAATTGTTACCACCACCCGCGCAATAAATTATTGTTTAATTGTATTGTCTATATGTGTGTGGCGAAAGCTACAAACAGCTTATGTTCGTGACTGCATAGAAATTGTGCAGCCGACATTTCCAGTCACGTAAAATGTATGCAAGACTACTAGAGGTGAGAGCCGCACGTCTAATTTTGCTTTCCATACATATACACTGCGGTTTGATCCTCAATAGTCAGTTTGCCGTCGTTCTCTGATGATGATCATGGAAGGTCGAAACGCGTCAGTGCGTTGCGACTGGCGGTAGTTTTGTTATGCTGTTCGACGACTGGATAAATAAAATGGGATTGATGTTTACTTCAAGCTCGCAAACTTGATTGAAAGGATTGTGTTCGCAGTTTGATTCAAGATTTGAAATGATTTATGATGCCAGTTGTCGTGGTTTTGATTTAGCTAGCTGAAAAGAACTTTAAACCAATCCGAATTTAAACGCTAAGCTGTGACTTGTTTAACTAGTGCAATTAACTTTCGCGGTTAGCAGTTTAGTAATTGTAGGCCTGTAATCAATTGATTTCTTTCCATTTCTAGATGCACGACGGGTCCATTTGACTGAGGAGTTCAGACTGGTCGCGTTACTCTAAAGTCTTCAACCTTCTTGCCATCCATAGAAGCTGCTGGATTTTCACTTATTGCCGCTTTAGTTGTATGTATATAAAATAGTTTAAACTTATCCATAGAGATAAAAGTTAATAAAACAGAATTTCCCTAACCGATCATCGTTATTCTTTCTCATTTTAAGGTAATAATGTTATAATGTTAGCCGAATTTTAGTTGAAATTTTATTTTTTGAACCTTTTACAAACGAAGACAATGAATGAACAACTGAATTTTTCAAGAATAATGGCACCACATATATGAAAATGGGTAAAATGCCAGATTTGGTTCAATGTTAATCTGCTAGCATTTATTAATGGGAATGTGGCTGATTGTTTTATGTTAGTCATGCAAAATCTAATATTATGGTTTTAAATAAGCGACATAAGCTTTCCTCTGCTCATGTGTTTTCCATTGAAGTAACCAATTCCTTACACTGATGTTACTTGTAATAACTTGGAAAAAATGGTGTTTAATTTTCTCTACGAAACGTTTACTAACTGGCACGTCTAAATCTGACTGAATTTTAAATTGTTAACACATAAATTCTGCTTGGTAGACAGAAAATAGGGGATATTGAGGGTTTGTGAATTGATTGCAAGCAAATTACATAAGAGAAATTTTGTGTGGATTGCCGAATTTGTCGTTAAAATTATAATGTTCCACCAGACAAGGAAATTTTCAGTTCTTTTTATGCTAAAATTAAACAGCCTGGATTTGTTTAGATGCTGCGAAAATTGAGGAATAGTCTAAAGTTCCTTCACATAGTACACAAAATGAGTTTAATTCAAGTAAATTATAACACTAATAATTGGAGTCAGTTACCTATTAGTTAGTGTTATTGATCTTTTTGTTAACGTTTAATTACATGTTTTGTATATATATATCGATTGTGATAGCCAATTAGCTGATGCATTTCGCTTCTAAAATTTAATTAATGATGATTGTTTGATATTTTTGTGAATGATAGAGTTTCATTTTGCAGACACTTT
This sequence comes from Eudiplozoon nipponicum, assembly GCA_029291075.1. NCBI lineage: Eukaryota > Metazoa > Platyhelminthes > Monogenea > Mazocraeidea > Diplozoidae > Eudiplozoon > Eudiplozoon nipponicum. Next base: position 66,315 of record JAQBSW010000099.1, read on the forward strand.
GAGATAAATTTTAAATTGACAATCTACAGGAAGCGCAAACATCTAGATATTTTAGTTATGGCATAAAAACGTTATTTACAGATTTTATTCATATTCACATATGAAGTTTATTCTATTATCACTTTCTTTTACAGTTCTCGCTGTATCTGCATTTAAGTGAAATGTAAATTGACCTCCCGACGTGGCAATGGCATTCCACAGTTAATAAAACTATTTTTAATCTTTTTCGGGACGCCATTTCCACGTCGAGAGATCAATCATTACATCTCGCTTAAATGCAGATAAGGCGAGGCCTGTGAAATAAATTTTGTTGTGCATTGAAAATGACCAATTGATTCTAATATATTTCTAACTCTCTTCTTATCTATGCCATTTTAATTTTCAACATCCCAATTTTGCAATATATATCCTTTAACGGATGCAGTGAAAGCTATGTGAAACATGCCTTCTTTAAATTTAAAATGAACCTGAAAATAAATTTTAGCGGAGATTCGGAAATACGTATTACCGATTAACAAGAAAACGCCATCAGAATAGGGAGATACTGAATGTGGTAAGAATAATTGTGAAAACATCAATTAAACAGAAACAGTATTTCAAAAGGCAATTTAAAAATCGCGCACTAATTGTTTAGCATAGTCTGTTTCTAGGATGTGTAGAGAAATATAAACACCTTGTTGCGCATAATAAGTATGATATAAATGTGCAATATCCTGTCGTGCAAAACCTTATTACCTTTAAAAGAAATAGTCTTTTTCTGCATAATTATCAATTGACACTTCCCGAATCAATGCACCGCGTCTTTTTGTTAGAGTAAGGGTATGGTGAGTTATTCTTCTTTAGTTCTAAAACTCCTTGAACTTGTAAGTAAAATTATGCACCATACACAAAACACGAATCGAGATATGGTTGACAGGTGAACCAAATTTTCTTTTGGTAACCTCAAAACGTTAAACATGAATTAGATTTTGCCTTGTGGTCTCGTGGTTTCATTTATTAGCTTTGCACGGCCCAAACGCGTTTCAGTAATTTAAAATAATTTTTTTGACTTAATTGGATTGGTGAGATTTTTTAGCCGTAATCCTAAAAATGTCCAGACTGATCATTGACTCACATTATTCATTAAAGTTACAATGGTATACTCATCTAAGTAACGTAATTAATAAATTATACTAATCGAGACGGTTATTCTGATTATTATAATAACAAAGTTAACACGATTTTATTTTGCTCACCTTCTCAAGTTCGAAAAATTAGAGACTGATGTTCACGAGGACAGCCATATATTAGGAACCGTGTCCACAATAGTTAATAAGTGACTTTAGTCATGAATACTTCTATGTAGGAATCTAGGTTAAGCCTAATCTTATTCAATAATAATAATAATAATAATAATGATGCTGATAATAAAGATATATTTTTTACTATTGTCTTCATTTATCATTGGAGAAATGGTGGTTCCATCGTTTCTCAAATAAACATTCGCATCGACGCAGCCTCTGCTCGAGGTCCACTATAGTAACCCCGGTTGAGATTTCAGATGTCATCATTCGGGAAACTAAACTATCTTTTTTGCAGGACCTCCAAATAATAATAGAAATGTTGTCCGTTTAAATAGACTACATAGTAAATTTCTTGTATCCGTTAATTCTTATTGGTTAATACGAATTTATCTAATTATTCTAAGCCAAATTCCTAATAGCTATTAAAATTTGCTATGTAGCATATGCATTATGCTGTTAATTTGTAAATTAAATCCTTATTTTAGTTAGTCTAATATTTATTAATCAATTAGTCATTTAATTTATAAAAAACGTATAACGAATCTTCTAGCACTAACTAAATATAACTGGCAGTGTTGTCTAGCTGCACTATTACTTATATATGTGCTCATAGTCTGTTATTTATTTAACTAACAAAAATAAAGAAACAATCTATATATTTTGCTCTGACTAAACACGACGATCAGTTCTACGTCTAACTAACCTAGTAATAATTAACTGAAAAGATAACTATCACTTTCCTATTAACACTTCATTTTTTATTGTAATTGTTTCTTCTTAATGAGCACGACCTGTCGTAGATTGTGGCAGGGCTGTAGATATCTGTACCTCTTCAATAGTTAAAACTTAGATCAATCACTTTAGTTTATATCACTGTTTTTTATTTATCATCGGCATAAAAAGTCTGCGGATGTCTAGTATGTTTAATAGTAACCTACATTACTTTTAACTCTTTTTCTCGTCTATGTAACTCAAGATTTTTTGTCTTGGCTTCAAAATTGATTATTTGGATAGTTTCACTCTCCATAGAAGCTATTATGACAGAATGGGACTGGTTTCGGTAAGATTCTGATTAGTTAATGCAGTGTTATCTAATTTTTGAGAGATAAATTCTTAATTAACGTGTCCATTATGATCTTTCGTGAGTGGTCGATTTTCACTCTCGGTTCCGCGATGATCCGACTAATCGGTTTCGTGGTGTCATCACTCTGAAGGTTTCCACACCATTCGTAATAACCACCGGAAATGAAATACGATCTAGCATTGACTGTTTTACGTTTTGATACTAAATTTACAGGAAGATTAAAAAAAATCTAATAACAAAAATTATATTGATTACAAGACCAGATTTAAGCAAATGTGATAACCGCGATCCAGATAGTTTTTTTTCTATATTAATTTTAGGCTCACTAACGGTTGGTAACAAACAAAGGACCTCAATAACTAAAGCTTTACATGTTACCAGTAAAGTGTCATTATAAACACCTACTCAAACTAATATATATATATATATATATATATATATATATATATATATATATATATATATATATATATATATATATATATATATATATATATATATATATAATCATCTTGTAAATGGCAAACTCAACCCATTTTTTAAGTTCAATTGTAGCAGTATCAAATTCAAGGTTTAAGTAATATCAACAAGTGTTTAAACGGTTAATGGGAGGGGGGATAAGAAATTATCGTTATTTAATTAATAAATAAAAGTATAAACTGTCTACCTTGCAGCAGTTATTAAATAGGAAAGTAAGCACTGTTTAGCTACTCTATCATAAATATCTTAACAGACGAAGCTTTAATGTAATACACTAAACGAGGTTTTTTATGCGGCAACTTAATGATATATGAAACTGTCCAACTTTTGATGTAAATACAATTAAATAATCATTGATTTCGCAGGTGGTAGTAACGATTATTTAAATCAAGTTTGCGAGCTTGAAGTAAACACCAATCCCATTGCATTTATCCGGTCTTTGAACAACATAGAAAAACTACTGTCAGTCTCACGTTTTGCCGCGTTTCGACCTTCCATGGTCATCATCAGAGTTCGACGGAAAACTGACTAGCGAGGAGCAAACCGCAATGCATATATGTGAAAAGCATACATCGTACCTGACTGGAAATTTCGGCTACAAATTTTCTGTGCTGTCGGTAACATTATTGTCTTTGCAGCTTTCGCTATATATATATATATATATATATATATATATAATATATATATATATATATATATATATATATGTATATATATATTTATGTATATATATATATTTATGTATATATATATACATAAATATATATATATATACGTATATATATACATAAATAAATAAATAAATATATATATATATATATATATATACATGTATATTTATATATTTATAAATGATTATATATTTATGTATATATATATATATACATAAATATATATATATGTATATATATATATATATACATAAATATATATATATATATGTATATATATATATATATAATAATAAAAATAAACAATCATTTATTGATGGAAAGTTCAAGCCCTAATTAATTCACTTTCATTATTCAGAATTATTCACAAATTAGATCAAAACAAGCTAGCTACTTTGTATACGCTTAGATAATGTACTGGGAATATACTGTGCTCGACGTTACCGAAACCAGAGGTGCCCTTCTTTGTTGATATTTTGGACAAGGCGAGCTACTAAACGCGACTAGATGCACGCTAACTCTTCAACATTCAGTGGCATGATAGCAATAATTTATAAAGCTAAAATGAGGGCGTTATTTTATAAAATGGTATAATTATTTCGTGGCAATAGGGGTGTCATTCGTAATTCCATACATTTCTACACTATGCAAGATATCACATTCCTTCTGAGTTCGATTATGTGGAGAATTTCTGTAGATTTATCTGCTCGAGTATGAATAAGGAACCAACGAAACGCTTAAAATAGCTTGAAGGTTATGGATTAGAGGAATGTTCTATTTCGCAGGCAGTGCGATTTATTAAAAAAATGAAGTATTCTGAATTAGAATTAGGCGATATTATTGAAAAATTGTATGATTTTGTATTTACAGGCAATTTCTCATGTTAATGATGTGGCAATTTAGCTAAGCATTGCATTTAGTATAATGAATAATTAGTGGCGAATGGTAGCGTTAATCCGATATATTTATTAAATAAAAAAGGGATTAAAAAATAAAATATTATAATTAATTGAATCATTAACTAAAAACCTCTAAAGAAGCATTATATTTCTATACTAATACTATACTAAAACTACCGCCAACCTCCTATATGAATATGTATTAAAGCAGAAAATGAGTAAACTTCACAAGTGGTATGTCCATTTTTACCTACGACAGTTTTGTCACTCTATAAACAAAATTCTTCACATTTTCGAAAGCGAAATTTCACATGCGTAACCATTCGCGAACGATGACTTCTGTTGAACTGCAGGTTGTGCTTTCTTATTACTTTGGCCAAAACGTCTTTCCCGCCTGTATTTCATCCAGGCATTTCACTTCTATTCGCCGTTTTACGCAGTTAGACTATTCGAGCACCTGTCTCTGCTTATCAGGTGTTCATAATAAAAGGTAAGTTAATGTTGAGTTTCAAAGCTTTCCGAATGAATTCGAGTAATTATCCCAAATTTTTCATGGTCTAAATAGTCCACCAAAAATACGCCAGAACAACAATCACCATTGGTTAGTGACCATGCAAAATTTCACACGCAAAAAATTATGACAAAATTGTCGTTGGTATACCATTTGTGAAGTTTACTCAGTTTCTGCTTGAATACACATTCGTATATTAGGTTGAACCGTTTAATTGTCTGACATTCATCACCAAAATATATAGTGGGTATAGGGTGAAATACCATTAGGCACGAAACTAATATGTACGTGAGATTATACCTTTCTTTCATGCTGACTTCGGTTTGTCTTTCTGGTCATATTTGAACTAACTTTTTACTAGATTTGTAACGTATAATACACAATTGCATATATATTAGTTCTCCGCCACGAATAATATATAACTATAATATATTGAACTGAATGACATGATTTCTGTGGAATGTGATAACTGCTATCGGTCAAGACCAGAGTTTTGGATCTACTGGAGAAATAGTTGTTCAGAAGTGGTTTTAATTCTCATCTTTGCCGGCCTTTAGCATATCGTGAAGTCCATTCTGTCGTTATCATGTACCAACTCGGCCACCATAGTGTAGGTACACATTATTGGCGCGGTACATATTATAAATTGCGAGTTGGCTTAGAAGGCGCATTGTCGAAAATTTCGTAAGAAGTTGACTTTATTACAGTTTGAGTAAACAATCGTCTAGGAGTTCGGATTGCGCAAGTGTCCCACATTACTTGACCAAATATATAATGGGTGTAACACGTAGTACCGGCTACTACTAATGAGTTGTCAGTAGGCACGAAACGCGTGTATAAATGAGATTATACTTTTCGTTCATGCTGACTTTCGTTTATCATTCTGATCCCATTTGAAATAATTTAGTACGAGGTGCGCAACTCCTAATGTACAAGTGACATATCATATTTTTTTAATATGGAGTTATGACGCACTTTCAGTATTGTAGGTCTGCATTTCGTAATGTGATCCTTGTATCTGGCCGTATCACGGCTTCTGTCTATTGATAGTGAAAGTCCAATCGATACTGTAGATATAAGCTTCAAAACTGCGCCATAGTTATGCTTGTCCGACATTGGTGTATACTGCATAATTTGTTTTGAAATCTAAAAGTCAACGTGTCTCTCACAAATTTTAGAAAGCAATGTCTTCTGTCTATTAATACTTGAGGTGTACTAGCTATAATAAATCTTTCCATATCTCATTTGCGGTAACATTTTCGGGATTGTAATATTGCACAAAACTCTTCAAAACAAGAATTATGAAATTTTGACTGGAGCAACAAGTGTTCCGAAATAGTTGTAATTCTCAATTTTGGTGATCTGAAGCATACATTTAAATCCGTCGTGTTGGTACTATGTACCGACTCGGCAACCATAGCCTTAGTACTATGTATATTTTCGATACCAGAATGTTGTTATCGGGTATTGACAGCCATATTGTTGGTACCCGTTACAGACTCGATATATATCATATATAGTGAGTTGGCTTTGAAGTCGCATTGTCGAAGAGTGTATACGAAGTTAGCTTCACTACTTCAGCTTCGCACATTCGTGAAGGAGATTGTAGTTGTAGCAATAGCCACCTTTAAGACAAAGAACGAACAAAGGATCTTATCTAGGGCGGGCATTAATTAAACAGAAATTAATTGAATTAAAAATTAATATTTGTTAATTTGTTTGTTATGCGAGCAAAAATACTATATATATAATTGAGTAATAATAAAGCATATGTGGTACCTTTACAATATGGCTTCTGATGGGTTAGAAACGTTGATTCAAGGACTGGATTCTCAAATGAACAAATTAACTGCAGAATTAGGGATAATTATGTCTCGTCTGAACGACACACTGATAATAAAAACCGACGATATCCGAGTGCATGGCCCAACCAATAGAAGTGGACACAATAGTAGCGTCCAATTTTCTCACATTCCTCGCCCAAATATATAATGGGTAAAGGGTGTAATACCGGCTCCTACTGATGAGTCGCCAATAAGCACGAAACGAATGTGCACGAGATTATAATTTCCGTTCATGCTAGTCAATATTAAACTAATTTGATACTAGGTGCGCAACACCAAATACATAATTGCATTTATATTAGTTCTCCGCCACAAGCAATATCCAAGAGTTATGACAATTTTGGCATTCTCGTTCTAACTGACGTCTTGATTTTTATCAAAATTATTCCTAGTCAAAGTTATTATTGAGCGCTAAGATTTTAAATTGTTTTAATTGCCTAGGAATAGGCTGGGTTTGCACTATATCTGTTTTGCCGGAATAAATGAGGTTTAAACATATTAAACGTAAAAGTACTTCAAGTCTACTTACATTTTCTGATCAACTTCAATTAAAACATTGATGCGGTAAAAAATTGCCCTTTTACTCTGATGATGATCCTGGAAGGTAGAAACATGCGACTGGCGGTGGTTTTGCTACGTTGTTTGACGGCTGGTTAACTACAAAGGGAATAATTTTTACATTAAGCTCGCAAACTAGATTTAAAAAAAATATTACTACCACTCGCGCAATAACTGCTTATTTAATTGTATTGCCTATATATGTATATGTTGCGAAAGCTGCAAACAGTTAATGTTCGTGACTGCATAGAAATTGTGGAGCCGACATTTCCAGTCAAGTACAATGCGTGCGGAAGACTAGAAGTGAGAGTGGCATACTTTATTTTTCTTACTTTATATATATATGCAATGCGGTTTGATCCTCGATAGTCAGTTTACCGTCGTACTCTGATGATGATCATGGAAGATGAAACGCACCAGTGCGTGCGACTGGCAGTAGTTTTGCTATTTTGTTCGACGACTGGTTAAATACAATGGGATTAGTATTTATCTGAAGCTCACAAACGTGATTTAAAGAATTATGACCGCCACCCGCGCAATCATTGATTGTTTAAAAGCTTCATATGTTTTTAATTGTAAATATTCTTTAGTTGTGTGACTGTTCTGAAATCAGATCAATTTTTTTCAGGGCTATTTTTCATTTCTACGCCGTACATTATAATCAGATAGGCTGGCAGAATTAAGTATAAATACGTGTACCACCAACAATGTGTGCTTGTTATCTAAGCATACTATTATAAATGGACAATACCAGTAGATAAAACAGTATGTTTTGGCGTCAAACTTTGGTGGTCCTGTGTCATAAGCACCTACCTTTGTGTTGTTTTGAATTTACTTTAAAAAAATAAACATCAGTTAAAATTTGTGCATTAAAACCCTGGCCCCATGACTTCAAAGCATTTTACTTAACAAGAAGAAAGAAAGAAAATCGAAAAGAAATACGGATAGAAAGACGCTACACATACAGAAGCAAACAGATTTGGCGAACAGATAAAATTGAAAGTATTGGACGTAGCGGTGTGCAGAGCGAGACAATAGAGAAGCAAATTTAAACGAAAAAAATTAAGAGAGAAAAACATTTGGAAAAGGAGTTAGAGACGGGTGAATTGTATTTTGAATTCCTCATAGGGAGGAAAGCAGAGCTGTAGCAGTGAGAAATTGAGAATATTGCGCATGTAAAAAGTAAAAGGAGAAAATGTTGGGCAAAAGATTAGTACACAAATGCCATATGTTGGAATGTTAGTGGAAGAGATCAGTTGATAAATGGAGTTGCCCTTTGTTATTGCTGAAAATGGGCAATAGTTGAAGCTTAAAATAATGGATGATGTGTAGTAATAATGCATTGGAGATTATTTGGGGAAATGTCTGCTATAACGAGTGGAATCCTATAGAATATGCAATACATGGGAGTCCTTATTAGCCATAGTCCACAATATTTTACTGGACTGGTTCATTAATTCAAAAGCAATATATCTCTATAAAGTTAATATTTTGACAACTCATGCTGACTATCTTGAATCGCGCACTTATAATAGTTCGTGAGTAACCAAAAATAGAACACAAATGGACACACGGATAGTCTAAAATACGTTTACCAAATTATTTTCATACCAAATAATGCTTGTCTATTTAATTGTACTTTCTTCATTTTCAGCATGCATTAAAATGATTATATATTTAATTTTATTGTTGTAAATATTGGTTTGATCTTAGATACTTCATAGAAATAAAGCTTATACATTAAAATTATTTTGCTTAAATAGAAAAGAACGGTGCACATAAAGAGTATACAATAAAATGTATAAATTTAGGTACTGTTTGTGGCGGAGCAATAATATATATATATATATATATATATATATATATATATATATATATATATATATATATATATATATGCAACGTGTATTAGGTGCTGCACACCTAGTAACAAGTTAGTTCAAATATGACCAAAAGATAAACCAAAGACAATATTAACGGAAAGTATAATCGAGTGCCAATTCGCTTCGTGTCTACTGGCGACTCATCAGTGAGAGCCGGTATTACGCCATATACCCACTATATATTTGGGTGAGGAATTTTGGAAAATAGGACGGTAAAATCTAATATACGAATGTGTAAACATGCAGTAATGAAGCTAACTTCATACAAAGTCTTCGACAATGCGACTACAAAGCCAACTAACTATATATAATATATATCGAGGGTGTAAATGGTACCCACACTATGGTTATTGTGTCAGTACCCGATATCAAAATTATAGTACCAAAAATCTACATGATATCAACCCTCGTCAACCATAGTGTTGGAAACATGTACCTATTCGGTACCATAAGTTTTGGTATCGGGTACTGAAACAATAGCCATAGTGTTGGTACCATTCACAGTCTCGATATATATATATATATATATATATATATATATATATATATATATATATAGTGAGTTGGCTTTGAAGTCGCATTGTCGAAGACTATATGAAGTTAGCTTCACTACTGCAGGTTTACACATTCGTATAGGAGATTGTATCCTTCTATTTTCTCAGATTTATCACCCAAATATGTAGTGGATAAAGGGCATAATACCGGCTCCTACTGATGAGTCACCAGAAAACATGAAAGGAATCTACACGAGATTATACTTTCCGTTCATGCTGCTTTTGGTCTATCATTCTGCTCATATTTGAAATAATTTGTTACAAGGTGCGCAACTCCTAAAACACAACAGCAGATAAACATTTTAAAATCAATGTTTTATTCAGTCAGTTCATGGCGTTTACCACATATTTCTACTTTAGGTGATTATTCTAAATGTGATATTTATTATATATAAAAATACAATAAAGCCAGTGCTTTTCAAAAATATTCTTTCTCTCTACAGATGCATGCAGAAGTTACCCTTTAAGCTAAATGTTCAATGGCTTGACAGAAGTCAGCGATAACGCCCTTACATTGAAGGCATTTGAAGCAGATGAGATCATGATCTGCAAATTTCCGCTGATCTTACAAAATATTGAACTGATAGAAATGCGTGATCGTTAGCCATGATTACAAACTGATGGGATCTACATCGATGTATGCTTCAGGCAAGACTTTCACGTCAATGTATTATGTGTAATCGAGGGAGCAGTACGTATAAACGACTTTGATCCATAAATTGGCATTTCTCGTTCTTATAGTAGGAAGGAGCTCCATGCCTAATCAATATTGATTCTAAGATTTTTACGATCTGTACCTGGTCTTTTTCAAAAGGAAGGTATATAGGTGTGTACGTGATAAATAAATTAATTAAACATTGTTTATATAATTCGTGAAGTAAAGTTTTCTAATTTGTATAAAGCACCAATCCTATTTAATTTAATCTGTCGCACGATATAATAAAACTACCATCAGAAATACACGCTTCCGATTTATGACCGGTTAATTAAAAGCAGATAAGTGTAGATATTAAGTTATACAACTTTATTTGAAGAATTGTTATATTTATTCGCGCATTAAGTAATTGCTAATTTGATATTAAATTTTGAATTAAGCGTAATTCAATTTTTCTGTGAAGTTTTAAACCAAATTCGACTTCTGTCTGTAAGAGTCTTGGCTATCCCTGAGAAAGAGATTGAAAAAAGACAAAGTCGTAGACCGATTGATGGACTGCATTTGATTTCTTGCGCTTTTCAAGTTATACAGACAATATATACGTATATATAAAATGAAAAAAATATACTGGCAGGATTTTGTAATATTTATTTTGCTAGCATAAAATAAACATAGCATAAGATTTAAAATGCGTTTCATAAATTAAATCTAATTTGAACTTATTGTACGCATGTTGTGTCCACCTATGTTTGATGTTCCACGAACTTGGATGTCGTTTGTATTTATTATTAACGTGTCGTCTAGACGAGCCTTAATTATGCCTAACTCGTCCGTTAAATTCTTCATTTGAGACGCCAGTGCCTGAATCAACGTTTCGACCCCATCAGAAGACATATTTAATTGTGCCATAAATGCTTTATTTTTACTCAATTATATATAGAATTTTGCACGCACAACAATAATCTATTTAATAAAACAAATTTACACATTAATTAATATATGTGCACATCAGCTCAACGTCTGCTTTCTCATTGTGCTGCCTGCTTACTTCTTATCCGGGCGCTTCTGCGAGGAATTTCTGTTGAAATAATGTCTGCCCTAGATAAGACCTTTTGCTCATTATTTGTCTTAAAGGTGGCTATTGCCACATCTCCCCCCCCTCAGGAATCGGCTTTCGCACTCTGCTTAAACGATCCAGTGCCACAGCTCGTGGTCCATCGGGCAGGCTAACAAAAACAGTATTGTGCTCGGCGTCCACCCTCTCCACGCGATACGGCCCATCATTGACAGCCTGCAGTGGTATGGGCTCGACCCTTGCTACCATGACATAGTCGCTGACCTTTAGGCGAGTGCGTGTCGGTTGCCTTGCATAGCTTTGTCGCTGTGTGGCGCCTACATATTCAGTTAACTGTTTTAGTCGTTCCTGAATATCCGCTATGGTGCAGCGCTCATGGGACCCTTGGATTACAGGTTCACCTGGCAGTCTTATGTGTCCTCCATAGACCATGGTCGTTGGAGCGAAACCTGTCGCTGTTGAGACTGTAAAGCGCATGGCCCGCTCAACCAAATGTAATTTGTCTCTCCACGTTCCCGGGCTCTCGTGGCACCAACATCGCAGTACCTCTTTCATCGTCCTATGTGCGCGCTCAGCTGTTGCATTGGTTTGCGGGTGATAAGTGGCTGTGCGGGAATGCTTTATGTCAAGGTATTTGCATCTTTGATTAAATTCTTTCGACTCAAACTGTGCGCCTTAATCGGTAACAATAACTTGTGGTGCACCGAATCGACTGAGCCATCGCTCTTCTAAGCACGTTATAATCTTTTCTGTTGTGATCTTCAGTGGTACAAACTCGACCCATCGGGTAAACTTATCGACCATGGAAAACACATAGGACACGCCACCGCGAGCTACTGGCAGTGGACCTACCAGGTCGATATGCAGAAACTCGTTCCGTGCAGTAGCATTGAAAGCAATCGGAGTGACCTTTTCTCGTTTTTGTGGTTTACAACGTTGGCATGTAGTGCACTGTTGACAATAGCTACGAATTTCTTTGGACATACCAGGCCAATACAATCGTGATTGCAATGTCTCAATGAGCTGCCCAGCGCCGGGATGTCCCAATGTTTCATGCCAAAAGGCCATTAATTCTGTTCTTATAGATTCTGGCGCAAACCATTGAACTGTTTGTCCTTCTTTCCGCACCAACAGGCCGTTTTGTAGACTCAACGTTTTATAAGGTGCCGACATCATTGGGCCGTTTTTTAACTGATGGACTATTTCCAGGGATGTGGCATCCATTTCCTGTTTTTCAGAGACTTTTATAAGTGGCGAAACCCGCACAAAGGAAATTCTGCTGAGCGCATCGGCCGCCGCATTCTCGATTCCTGCCCTATGATGAATTGATATATCGTACTCTTCTAGTTCTTCAATGGCTCGATGTACTCGTTTCTTCTCAATACCTAGTGATCTCCAATGCACTAGCGCTTTGTGGTCGGTAAAGACGTCCACGTGTCCCCCTATGACAAAATATCTAAACTTCCGTAGCGCCCATTGTACGGCAAGTAATTCTTTTTCTGTGACTGTATAGTTCTGTTCCGCCTTAGTGAGTGTGCGACTTATATATTGCGCAGGACGTCCGTCAGCTTGTAACACCACTCCTATACCAATATCTGACGCGTCTGTAACAATTGACATATTACCTACTGGGAAAGTCAAAATAGTTGCCTCTATTAATTTCTGCTTGCATAGTACAAACGCTTGTTGAGCCTCCTCCGTCCAACGAAATGGTATCTTGGCACTAGTTAACTGAGATAAGGGCTGTTGTGTAACCGCCATCCCTGTGAGGTATGGTCTATAGAAATTCACCATACCAATAAACCGGCGCAATTGTTTTCTAGTAGTAGGCGCCGGATAATCCCTGATAGGTTGTACATTCGAATCTAACGGCATGCATCCGTCCGTTGAGACTAAGTGCCCCAAGAACCGCACTTCTTGACCTATCTGTACCTTTTCTGGATTAAAATGTAATCGCCATTCTACTGCTTTGGCTAAAATCTTCTGGAGCCTAACACGTAATTCGTGCTCAGTAGTTGCCCATATTATAACATCGTCTACGTAAGCTGTTGTACACGTTAAGTCAGACACGAACGAGTCCATCATGCTTTGGAACACTTTCGGAGCGTTTTTAAGGCCAAATGGTAACCGGGTGAATTGGAAATGACCTTGGGGTACTTGTACCGCTAACTTCCATCGGTCTTCGGGCCGCACGCCTATTTGCCAAAATCCCTGTTTAAGATCAAGCACGGCAAACCATTTGCCTCCCGCCAGCTGTAAGAACAGATCACGCAGAGCCGGCATGGGATACGGGTCCGGTTTAGTTACTGAGTTCAATTGCCTAAAATCAGCCGCTGGTCGGAGCGAACCATCCTTTTTCGTAACATAAACCATTGGAGCACGAAAAACAGATGTTGACGGTTCAAGCACGCTGGCTTCTATCATTTCTTGGGTTGCTCGAGTCGTTGCTTCTAATTTCTTGGGAGGGGCACCATATACTTTTGGTGGTTCGTAACCATCATTTAGTTCTAACCATAACTTAAACTGGTCGACCGTCGGCCCTGGACGCTCGCTACAATCAGGCAGTTGGAATATACTGTTATATTGGTTTTGAAGATTCTTCCACCACTCAGGCAGACAACTGGTCTCCTCTTGAATCTTATGGTTACCTATAGACTTTATTGATCTTATTCCTTCCGGCCGCGATAGGTATACCCGTTTATTTTGACAGTCTATCGTCTTAACCCATTTTCTAATGAAATCAAGTCCCAATAAGGGCGTCTGCGTATTCGAAACAACAAAAGACATATGATAGACCTTTTCATTTATTAACAACTTTGTGTCCCACTCGCCCACAGCCACCATCGATGCGCCCGATGCCTGACATAAACTTGCTTTCGTAGGTTTTATATTGTTCAATGGCCAAGTCAATGGTAGTACCGACACATCCGCTCCAGTATCCAATTGCATTATTACTGGCTGTCCGTTGAAGAGTTCTAAAAATTTAACTTTAATGAAAATTCTTACATTTGGCAGTGTTTCCCACACTTCCTTTTCTTCACAAGCCATCTGGTTCGGACCACTTTTTGGTTTGTTCTGCTGGTCTTCCTTCGATCTACCCGTCGGAGCCACCAAAGGATTAATTTTTGTGCCTTGTTCTCTGCCTCCATTATTTGTGAGATTGTTCACCCTGTTACCCCACTGCACTGGTCGTTCTCGAGGGGCAGTACATGGGTTTTGTTGCCGCTTATACGCCGTATTCGTCGGAGCCGGAGTCCTTATATACTGACTTTGCTTCCAGGCCACTGGCTGTTGCCTTCTGTCGCGGAACTGCTTATTATGACGCGAAGAATTCCAATACGGTATGTCGCTCCTCTCAGATGTTGTAACTGTACCCATGCGTGGAGATGCCGCTGCCATCTTATTTGTCATTATGGCCGAGCTTTGAAGAGCCTGAAGTCTCTCTTCAAGGCCTCCTGGGCTGTTGGATATTTCTCCGTATCTAGTAGGATCCAGCAGCATGAACATGATGGCCTCATGTGGTTGCAAGCCTGGTAAAGACTCGGTAAGCTTCAAGAACCACCGCTTGATACGTGCCATGGTATCCATGGGCATCTCACCCTTTAATGGTGTCAGGTTGTATAATTCTGAGAACACTTCTTGAGGCCTGGCCCGGAAATGATCCAATACGCGTCTTTTGTATTCCTTATATGTGAGGTCAACTGGCAATTCCAATTGGACAGCTACTGTCCGGTCCACTAATTCCTGTACAGCTACACGCACAATAGGTGCTTCCAATGTAAATTCTTGGGCTCGCACTGATGCTTCAAATTTTTCGAACCACAACTGTGGCCTTTCCACATCTAGTGGTGCCAACATCGGCTTAAACTCTGATGACGGTCTGAAATAACTCGTCGATTCGGCTGAAAACGCTGGCATATTAACTCCTGATTCCTCTTCGTCGCGGTCGCCATTGTTGTGTCCACCTATGTTTGATGTTCCACGAACTTGGATGTCGTTATGTATTTATTATTAACGTGTCGTCATAGACGAGCCAATTAATTATTAATAAAACAAATTTACACATTAATTAATATATGTGCACATCAGCTCAACGTCTGCATTCTCATTGTGCTGCCTGCTTACTTTTTATCCGGGCGCTTCTGCGAGGAATTTCTGTTGAAATAATGTCTGCCCTAGATAAGACCTTTTGCTCATTATTTGTCTTAAAGGTGGCTATTGCCACAACGCACATCCAGTACTTGTTAGAACTACCAAAAACAGGCTGGAATCGGAGCATATTTTCCTGAGTTTTGGGAATTATGCACTGCACAGACCAAGCTACGCACTACGTGCCATTTTTGGTTACACGTGTGGCATGGTGTTTATTCTATAATGACAGATTGGGGGTGGTTATTTAGAACAATAAGTCTACAAAGATGTAATGTAAGCTCCACATAAAGGTCATGCTAACCAAGAATCATTAGTAAGCATATAAATGAAAATTGTGTGTAGTGTGCGACAGGGTTGCTCAGTGGTTAGAGCACCAGATTACGAAGTAGATGTGCCCAAGTTCGAGCTCTGTCCAAGACAAATTCTGGATTGCACTTGAAAAGTTTCCAATAATGACGAAAACGGTCCACTGGATGTATTATCTTTTCTAAATTATGCAGTGCTTAGTTTATACTGATAAATTTATGTATATCACGAGATTAGTGTTTACATTAATATTGCGAACTTGATTTAAATAATTCTACTTGCCCCCGCGCAACCAATGCTCATTTAACTATATAAATGTTAGTTTCAATCCAACTTTCCCATGTAGCGTTTTATCTGTTCTATAATGACAGATTTGTGATGGTTAATTGGAACTTTAGGTCTACAACGATGCCATATAGGTTCCACATAAAAAAGAGTAATCGAGAAACGTTGGTTAGTTTATAACTGAAAATTGTGTGTGTAGCGTCCTGGGGTGTGGTTCAGTTGTTAGAACAACAGATTGCCAAACAGACATGCTCAGGTTCAAGCCCTGACTGCGACAAATTCTGGACTGGAAGTGAAGAATTCCCAATAAGGACGAAACCGGTCTACTGGAGGAAATACCTTTCCTAGATTATACAATGCTTAGTTTATACCGACAAATGTATATATATATCACGGGACTGGTGTTTACATCATGATCGCAACCATGATTAATAATAATTTTTTATCACCACCCGCGCAATCAAAGTTCGTATATTTATTTAAGTGTTAAATTAAATACATCTTCCCTTGGTAGCATGGTCTGTTTTATAATGACAGATTATGCGTGACCAGTTGTTATTTTAGTCCGGAAGTGATGCCAAATGTGCTTCACCTGAAGGAAAGGATGACAGAGAAATGTTTTTAGTATTCTGCTTAAAATTGGAGCTATTGCGTTGCAATGTTATAATTGCAAGACGTTGAATCAAGTGGACCCTTGCTCAAGCATCTTCAAGGAAATTCTGGATAGTACTGGAGGAACTCCCAAAAAGAAAAAAATTCCATTTACAATTTTATACATTTTCCCAAGTGGAAAGGTATCCGTTCAATCATGAAAGATTGGATTTGGCCAATTGGAACTTTATTTCAAAAGAGACGCCAATTTTTTTTCCTCAACTGAAAGAAATATTGCCATAGATACATGTTGGTACATAATTATACATTGCAGGTAATGCATGGCTTGGGCGGCTCACTGAGTAAACCTGAATAATGAACCGAATGTGCCAATGTTCGAGCAATTTATTAATTACTTTTTAAATATCCAAGAGGGACGACACCTGTCTACTTGATAATTAGCATTTTCTATTTTATGTACTGTTGACTTTATACTCGTAAAGCACACACACAAATAATATATATATATATATATATATATATATATATATATATATATATGTGGTCAGTGGTGAGGGGACACCACTTGTACCAAATTCCCAAGAAACTCCATGAAATGTCATGGAGCCGGCTTATCCTCCAAAAGGAGTCAGCCGCAGTAAAGTAAAGTAAGTAAGTATATATATGTGGTTGTGTGTATGTGTATAAATATGTGTGTTTGTTATTAGCTAGTATTTGGTTTATTTAAGACGTGAATGGAAAAATGTAAAATGTAGCCAGGCTAGTTTATTCTTATTTTGGACTTTTGACTGAAAGACATTATAAATTGGCGAACTCATGTATAAAAAACGGGAAGTATTTATGAAGTTATAGTCTCTTATATTCTATTTTAGTAAATTTCAGTATCTGATAAGGGTATTGTCATTCTCCTGGGAACGTTTAGTATAGCTGTAAGTTAACTACTGCTGTTGCAAGTAGAATAATGCCTAATTGTTTTGTTAAGTGTTCACTAGACACACAAGTTGGACCAATACCAAACTTGATAAGATAGATTGCATACTCTTCTAGTTGCCAACCGCGTGTGATATATGTCTTTCTTCACACATAAAGGAGAGCATAACACGACCTTCTGATATCTTAAGTGAGCTTCGTTGATATTTTGCATTCCTGAAGCGTGAATTTCTTATCCAAATACATCCAAGTTAAAGTTGTTTAATCTTTGCCGATATAGCTGTCGCGACACGAGTCTGATATATGAGTCTGTTTCCTAATCATAGGAATTTGTTGACAACATCATTGTTGAATTTAAGTCTGGAAAATGATAAAAATTGCTCATAAGAAGGGGAACTTCCTGAACAAATAGTTAGAAGCAGCTCTTTCGTGGTAGGGATAACTTTTGGGTATTTTTCGTGGGTCATTTTTTTCTTAATGGATTAGCACATCATTCGAAGGACGCATGAAACACCAAATGCCCCGAGATTTGGAACGGTTAGAGCACCACATTCCGAAGCAGACGTGACCAGGTTCGAGCCCTGTCCGCAGCAAATTCTGGACAGTACGTGATGAGATCCCAGTAAGGACGAAACCGGTATGCTGGACGAATTGCATTTTTTACACTATACAATACTTAGTTTATACGACCAATTTATGCGTAAATAATGACTGAGGCTTTTATATCAAGATCGCAAGCATGATTAAAATTAATTGTTAATCACTGCCCGCGCAAGGCAGGTACGATTGCCAGGCGAACCACTATCCCCCTGGTCTCACGGGCATTGCACCAAATCAGAGTTTGAGGTGTGTAGCCCATGGACACGGAGCACAACAACGTTTTCGTCATCATGTCGACAGATTTTGCGCTGTGGCACTTGATCGCTTAAATTGGGTACAAGGCCGTCACTTGCGGTTGGGTTAGGAGGGGGCATTTAGTTGTCAACTTTGAGGCCGAGAACGCTTCAATAGCTGTACTTAGAGCTGATGTGAATAAAAGAGACATTCCACGCTGAAGTGCAAGAATTAATTTGCAGAAGACTAAGGAAAATGGTGGAATTAGTAGCGGAGCTCTAGAATAAAGTATTAAATAAAGAATTATTGTATAAATTTGGTTTACTAAATTGGCACGCTGTGGCAATGGCCACCTTTAAGACAAATAATGAACAAAGGGTCTTATCTAGGGCAGACATTATTTCAACAGAAATTCCTCGCAGAAGCGCCCGTATAAGAATGAAGCAGTCAGCCCAATGAGAAAAGCAGACTTCGAGCTGAAGTGAACATAAATTAATTAATATGTGTAAATTTTTTTTATTAAATCGATGCTCGTTGTGCGAGCAAAATTCTATATATAATTGAGTAAAAATAAAGCATTTGTGGTACATTTAAAATGTCTTCTGATGGGTTGGAAACGTTGATTCAGGCATTGACTTCTAAAATGAATAATTTAACTGCAGAATTAGGCATAATTAAGGCTCGTCTAGACGATACACTAATAATAAACACTGACGACATACATGTACGTGGACCATCCAACATAGGTGGACAAAACACACGCTTTAAACTGATATTTAAAAATGGGAAGCGAAATGATTGATGAACAATGAGATTGCTAATGACCAAGTGGATGAAGCACACGATGACACTCTCATACCAAGGGATAAATTCAAACCCGGTGTGTATGGTGTAGTAAAGTTGCATGAACTAAATAACCCATTAAGAATAATTGTCAAGGTTCAGCACTCTTCAGCAAGCACAGTGTTCGCGATCATATGTCATAAAGTAAGAAAATAATTGTACTTTTCATAACTTAAAATGATTAATTTATATCATATGGTTGAGAATGTTGTTAAATTTCCTTTATATGGAAATTAAAGGTTTTTGATCTTCGATGTGGAATCAAAGAAAACCAATATATCAGTAAAAAAAACATCGGAAAAGTTTTGGCTTTTCCTGGTCGATCACTCGGTATTATTTGAAGGAAGTAAAATTTCGATGAGACATTTTATGGAGGTGGTGAAAAAATCCGTGGCATCTAGTTACTTAGTGTTTGGATAGAACTTTTATAAACAGATTATATGACAACCATTGCCAGTTCCAATAGCAAATATCTCCGTGGAATATTTTAATAATTCTCTTTTGGATATGGAACTTCTAAAGCCCAAATTGTATATACGATTTTTGGATGACGTATTACTTATTTCGATTCATAGGAAGGACGGCATGATAAATTTCATAACTTCATTGAATCCCGTAAGCGAACTCCAATTTATCATTGAGAGCGAGTCATCGAGCGAATTACCATTTGTGGATCTAAAATTAATTAGAAATAGTCTAAAATTAGAAAGAGGTAATTATAGGTGGGATGGCTATTCCGTTATCCTTCCTAATTTCAAGTCTAACTATGTATACGGAAAGAATATTTGGACTGTAAATTCAATGAAAACCTAGCGATATTGATTTAAACAATTAGTGGGTATGATTCAGTACAATTATGCGAATAATGTTAAGACAATCCGCTATACTAAATACTAAACTTCCTTAAGAAAAGGAGAAAAGTGAACACACATACACCATAAGTATACGAAATCCCACGTAAATACTGAAACCTAATTTATGTCAGTGAAGCAACGCGCCCAATTGAGATAAAAATAGAGGAGCACGGAGCTTTATGTAAATTTAGACATATTAATAAATCTATTCTTGCATGCCATACGGTGGAGAAGTGAAGTATAATTAACTGGGAACATTGTCGGCGCATCTTAATATGCAGTTACAATAAATCCAAAAGTAAGATTAGTGAATCTATTTGAATTAGAATGACTCAATATATGAATGAAAAAGCGGGAAAAATAGGTAGGCTCCATTTGAAGCACAGATTACAAAAATCAGAATGGTATGCAATCTCCAGTAAAAGTTTGAGAATGTTGGATTAAAATCAACTTATATGTGGCTACATATAATTACTATTTCTTAATCAATTTTAGGATTATTTGCAAAACGACCCTTCATAATTTGATTTTTTTGCTCTCTTACTGTATCTATTAATTTAAGTCACTTATGGGAAGAACCACTTATCAGTGAAATTTTGCTTTAATTATTATCTTTCTTCGAGTGGTATTAAAACCGTTATTTTCAGTAGGTAACCTTATAAATTTGATTTTCGGACTTTTATATGTTTTGGTTTCATATTTTAATTAATATCACTATTTTAATTACATCTTGATTATTTTACTGGAAATGACATTACTACTTGGGTATTTTTGCTAAATTGTTCCCTCCATATCAATTATGTCACCATTAATTACGTAATTTAATATGGTAAGAATAATAAAATTAATCTAACGCGCTTACAAGGAATTAATACGAACGCAATGTAGTTTCACTTTTATGAAAACACACGTGCATTTAATTATATATAGCTGAAAATTTCAGTTACAGGCGCACGGATAAAAACATACAGGACAATCGATTATCTAGCGAAACGTCAGTAATGAATATGAGATCATTGTAGCTTCATGTTGTGTCCACCTATATTGGAAGGACCACGTACACGTATGTCGTCTGTGTTTATTATCAGCGTATCGTCCAGACGAGACTTAATTAGGCCTAATTCTGCAGTTAAATTATTCATTTGAGAAGTCAGTCCCTGAATCAACGTTTCCAATCCACCAGAAGCCATTTTAAATGTACCACACATGCTTTATTTTTACTGAATTATATATAGAATTTTGCTCGCATAACGAGACGCGATTTAATAAAACAAATTTACAAATATTAATTAATTTATGTTCATTTCGGCTCGAAGTCTGCTTTTATCATTGGGCTGACTGCTTCATCCTTATACGGGCGCTTCTGCGAGGAATTTCTGTTGAAATAATGTCTGTGTGGCGCCAACATGTTCAGTTAACTGTTTTAGTCGCTCCTGAATATACGTTATGGTGCAGCGCTTATGGGATCCTTGGATTACAGGTTCACCTGGAAGTCTTATGTGTCCTCCATAGACCATGGTCGTTGGAGCGAATCCTGTAGCTGTTGAGACTGTAAAGCGCATGGCCCGCTCGACCAAATGTAATTTGTCTCTCCACGTTCCCAGGCTCTCGTGGCACCAACATCGCAGTACTTCTTTCATCGTCCTATGTGCGCGCTCAGCTGTCGCATTGGTTTGCGGGTGATAAGTGGCTGTGCGGGAATGCTTTATGTCAAGGTCTTTGCACCACTGATTAAATTCTTTCGACTCAAACTGTGCGCCTTGATCGGTAACAATAACTTGTGGTGCACCGAATCGACTGAGCCATCGCTCTTCTAAGCACGTTATAATCTTTTCTGTTGTGATCTTCTTCAGTGGTACAAACTCGACCCATCGGGTAAACTAATCGACCATGGAAAAGACATAGGACACCCCGTCGCGAGCTACCGGCAGTGGACCTACCTGGTCGATATGCAGAAACTCGTTCCGTGCAGTCTCTCTTCAAAGCCTCCCTGGGCGCTGGATATTGCACCGTATCTGGTAGGATCCAGCAGCATGAACATGATGGCCTCATGCGGTTGCAACCCGGGTAAAGACTCAGTAAGCTTCGAGAACCCCCGCTTGATACGTGCCATGGTATCTATGGGCATCTTACCCAGTAATGGTTTCAGGCTGTATAATTCTGAGAACACCTCCTGATGATCCAACACTCGTCTTTTGTACTCTTCATACGTGAGGTCAACCGGCAATTCCAATTGGACTGCTACTGTCCGGTCCACTAATTCTTGGACAGCTACACGCTCAATAGGTACTTCTAATGTAAATTCTTGGGCTCGAACTGATGCTTCAAATTTTTCGAACCACAACTGTGGCCTTTCCACATCTAGTGGTGCCAGCGTCGGCTTAAACTCTGATGACGGTCTGAAATAACTCGTCGATTTGGCTGAAAACGCCGGCATATTTCCTCCTGATTCCTCTTCCGCGCGGTCGCCATTGTTATGTCCACCTATGTTGGATGGTTCACGTACATGTATGTCGTCTGTGTTTTTTATTAGCGTATTGTCCAGACGAGACTTAGTTATGCCTAATTCTGCAGTTAAATTATTCATATGAGAAGTCAGTACCTGAATCAACGTTTTCAACCCATCAGAAGCCATTTTAAATGTACCACACATGCTTTATTTTTACTCAATTATATATAGAATTTTGCTCGCATAACGAGCATCGATTTGATGAAACAAATTTACAAATATTAATTAATTTTTGTTCACTTCGGCTCGAAGTCTGCTTTTATCATTGGGCTGACTGCTTCATTCTTATACGGGCGCATCTGCGCGGAATTTCTGTTGAAATAATATCTGCCCTAGATAAGACTCTTTGTTCATTATTTGTCATAACGGTGACTGTTGCCACACTTCACTTAGTGAGCATAAATGTGCAAGTAAACCTATTTCCTGAATGTATCACAGTTATGGACACACAAGCAGACAAAATCAAGTTGAACAGAATTAATTTTTGTAAGATCTGTCAGATAGTTTAAATGCTCGGTCTGCGGGGAACGGCATTTGCAATTGAGTATCAAAAATTTAAGATGAGCACAGTCGATAGGAAAAAGAATTCCATATTTTCCGGATCATATGACACACCTGGATGTAAGGCGAACTTCGAACAAATAACCAATAACACTTTTATTGAAAATTTTACTAAATATAATTACCAAAATTAATTAAACATAAATTGAATTAACATAGTATAAAAATTATTCAAGGCATTTTATTCCCATTCTTCTTCATCCATAAATCCATCGAAGTTTTCATCGAAACAGTTCGCTTATAGTTTCAATTCCACTTTCCAAGTATGTCTCTCACTAGGCACCATTTTAACGAGTTAACAAGGACGAAATTAGTCTTATTGATGTATTACATTGACTATTTTAAATAAAGTTTATATATATATATATATATATATATTTATATTTGAGAAAAAACTGTTATCCATGGAATTAGATATATATTCACTAATAATTTTTCATGAAATATGGTAACCATGCTGCTCTAATACATTTATCATAACATGCTTCATCGTTTTTTTAAATAGTTGATTTTATATATGTAGCAAGTATAAACGAAATATAGCAGAAAATATAGAATTAGTTTTTGAAAGTTGGCCGGTTTCCTTATTATTGAGAACTCTTTAAATAATTGCAGATTTTGCTCGGATCGGAGCTCGAACACGGACTTTTTTTATTTTTAATCTTGCACTCATACAATACTTTACTCCTGTCGCTCATTACACACAATATTTGGTTGTATACCGACTTTTGTTTAGGTAAGACTTTGTCTCATGTGGAGCCTGGTTTGCATTTCTTAGGACCTAAAGTTCTATCTAACAACCTACGATGTCATTATCGAACAGGTACCATGCCTCTTGTGGAAGTGATATCAAATGAAATTTTATATATCTATATTTTTAGATGTATATTTGTATATACATAGGTGTAACAAAGTTGTTTTACATTAAATAACAAATTTAATCGAAAGCTAGTTCAATAAAAATATGGTGATTTGTCCGCAATTGATATTGAATTAATTTATTTTCATAAAAATTTAAATATCTTTAGTCAATAATTCTTCGTCTCTCCAATAATGACTAAGTTGGGTCCAACAAATATATTCAATTTCAGTTTTCAATCCTTGGATTTTTTTCTGCCTATATGGTATTCTTGCTCTCGAATTATCATATAAGAAAATATTCACTTTCTATTCAAATGTAACCTTAAACTATTTCAAGACCAAAGACAGTTCAGAGAATTGTAACACGTGTAAATGTTAGAACAAAATTTAAATCGTGACAGATACGCAGGTTCGTAATTCTGTGAGAGCGTCCTTACATTAATTTGGTATAATGTTACCTTTTAATTGTTCTTCTGCTATGTCTATGCTACTGTATGGATAAGTAGACCCTGTCGTTCATAGATTGACTTAAACTTAGATAGTTGAATCTTTGCTAATACTCTTCTCATAACTAATTACTGCTTAACTGAACATGAAAAAGTTTCTTTGACTATATAAGTTAAAATTGTATAATCTAAAAGATATAAACTTCAGCAAACATAACAATACAATCAATCACTACATTTTTCGTCCTTTATAATCTCTCTTATAAACACTAAAATTATCATAGCCTTGTTTTATGCCAAAGCCATTTTGCAAAAATTTGAAATATTTATTGAATCAAAATCACACAGGCAAAGGTAATTTTAGAAATTTTTATTCTATGAATCAGTTAATTACTTATTGAATTAATAAGTAAAATGACTTCATCCTGATATATTCATTATTCTTTAATTAACTGTCAATCTGAGTTGTTCAAAATCTGTTTTAGCCGTATTCTTTAACCCTACCTAGTCGGATGTGTGCCGCAGATTGGGTCCTGTTTGGTATGTAGAGAAAATCGATGTTGTACTCGACAGCAAACATTTCAAACAGGAACGAGCTTCTGTTGATAGCCTTAACTGTAATCAATTCCGCCTAGCTCACCATGACGGACGTTCCGGTTTATAGGTAGAAACAAGTTTGTTAAGTGCAGAAGCCTTGCAGTTGGTTATCGCAAACTGCCTTGGCTAGTTAATACAGAAGCTCCTTGATGTGGCGCTGCGGGTACAGGTCTTCGAAGCAGAATTAAATTGCATGGCATGCACCAAATATTCAAGATCAAAGACTGTATCAGTTACATCTTATAGACGCAGAGCCCGTTATAATAACCAGTATTTATCCCGCCGAGATCCAGAGGCGTCGTAGCACCAGCATCGCTGAACTCTTTGCATCCTGAGCTGGCCTAGCCATAACGTTATACTGAGAGTGATACATACAAACTCAGGAATTAGTACGATTAATGTGCTTGCTCCACTGGTTGAATTGCTTTGACAGGGCTTTTGCAGGTAGATTAGTAAAATAGTTTTTAGTGGACAAAATTCGTTAAGCCCTTTCTAATTTGTCTTTTACGACTTACTTCAGGGGTACAAACGTGGCACATCTAGTAAATTATTTGTCTATGGATAGAGCATATGTTATTCATTAATTGCTACATGCAACAAAAACAAACAGGTAATCTTCATCTATATAGTTAAACGAACACTGGTTGCGCGGGTGGCGATAACAATCATTACAATCAAGGTTGCGGTCTTGATATAAGCACCTGACCCATTAATTACTTACATATGCCAGTAAAAACTAAGAATTGTATAGTGCAGAAAAGGCAATTTATCCAGAAGGTCGGTTTCGTCCTTAATGGGAACTCATCATGTACTGGCGAGAATTTGCCGCAGACAGGGCTCGAACCTGGGAACGCCTGGTTAGAACACCAGATCTTGAAGCAGACGTGCCCAAGTTCGAGTCCTGTCCTCTGGAAAATTCTGGCCAGTACATGATGAGTTCCCAATAGGGACGAAACCGGTCTACTTGATAAATTGCCTATTCTACACTATACAATTCTTAGTTTTTACTGACATATGTAAGTAATTAATATATATATATATATATATATATATATATATATCGATGCACACATCTTAGGTAGCAGAATATTTGACTAATAAGAATTTTTTCGTATTTGAGTAGTATTTTGAAAAAATACTATCCATCTGAAGTTCCGTTAAGGTTTATTTAATTAAGACATTCTAATGTTATAAATTTCAAAATGTTACCTGATCAAAATCACAAAATGTGTGCTAGTTTGGGAAATTATTATGTTTCGATTATCATTTTCAACACAAATTAATTATGAATACAAAATAATATAACAACTTCTTATTTCAAGATATACTTTTTCAGGATCTATTTATATTTTTTTACCCTCTGTCACTCAAATTTATTAATAACATTTCTTAACTTTATTCTTTTATCTTTCTCTTTTGCTTCTATTTAATGGTATTTCTTGTTTTCGTTTTGTAGACGTCATTCATGCACTATTATGTCAGACGCTGCTGTATTTTGATAAGGTTTTACAATCAATTATATTTTATTCTTTATTTTACTTAATATGTGAGTCTAAACTCTGTCCGTCTTCGATATAGCGGCTTCAGAATGAGTTTAAATATTCGTGCTATACAACTTAGGTAACATTAATCATACAAACGAAGGAAAAGCTGTACCTGGAATCTGGGCTCTACATTGCTAACATACCGCTGTTTAAGATATTCAAAATCAACGAGGTAAATTTGGCACCATATTTCAGACGGGATATGATGCATATGTGGGAAAAGTTACCTTAATTACTTAACATTGCGATCATGATATATACAATTGACCAATTACATGTATACATTTTTCAAAATAGATTAAGTATTGCATAGTGTAGAAATGGCAATTCATCCAGTAGATCGGGTTCGTCCTCAATTGGGAATAATCTTGTTCTGTCCAGAATTTGCTGTGGACATGGCTCGCATCTAGGCACATCCACTTCGTAATCTGGTACTCTAACCACGGATCTACCCTGCCGCACACTACGCACAATTTTTAATTATATATTTCAAAAAAATGGTTCTTTGTTTGCCTTTCCGTTAGGTGGAGTCTATGTAGACCTGAAATTCCAACTAACTTTCCACAATCTGTCATTATAGAACAGATATCACGTTACATGGGAAAGTGTTATTGAAATGAACATTTATATAATTAAACGAACATAGGTTGCGCGGGCGGTGCTAAAAATTACTTTATCAGGCTTGAGTTCTTAATATACATACCTGATCCATTATGTACATAAATTTGTCAGTATAAACTAAGTATTGTATAGTGTAGAAAAGACGATTCATACACTAGACCGGTTTCGTCCTTATTGGGAACTCATCCCGTACTATCCGGGTGATCTTTTTCCACTTCCGTGAGATATGCACACGCTTCCGCTACTTTTGACCGCAAATGTTATGAGACAGTCCATATTTTGGGAAACCACAGTCTGTTGTATCACTGATTTATTTGAAATACATTGTAAACACCCATACTTACTTACATTGGTGTATAATTGACAACTGTTTAACTGACGTCAGTTAAACACCGTAACGTCGCGTCCAGTCGAAACTAATGCACGAAAGGTTGCTTCATTGCGAGCAATTGGCCTAGGGTCTACCATCAAATATTTAACAGATTAAATTTTGCTGTCATGAATTTTAGCGATTCTTCGTTTTATACCAACGAAATATAGTAGGATAATAGCAATAAGCGTGAACATCTTTCGTCTTTTTAGGTAAATATTTCCACACGAAAGCATACACTGGGATACATGCATTCTTTACGTACTAACACATCGTCTTGAATACTTGGTATTATATACAGTTTAAGTAACTGTTCGCCACGGTGCAATTGATTGACTAGTATCTGGCGAAGCAGTCAAAACCTGTCCAATTTCTTTACAGCAATCTGATCAGAAATACTCCTTAGGAACTAATACGAAATTTCCATACTCTGATATTAAATTGTTTTGCTTGTACATTTTGAATGCCGTCTGCACCGTTGATTTATTTTTCAAAAATCAATGGAGCTCGGCCTACTTAACAACGGTTAATGGATGGCAGTATTTTCAAAGTGAAGAAACATGTAGAAACTTTCGATTAAAACAATACTAAGTATTTCTTGATTCTGTCATATATTTCGCGTCGGATAAACTTGGCCTAACTAAACAATCGATTTTAATGGCGAACAACCACCGGAGATAAGTTTCTCTAATCTTCCTGGTCAGCCGTTTCTCGAGGATTTTCGTATATTTAAAAACAGAGACGGCTATTTATATACGTGGAAATTTATTATGCTTTGGTATTTTAGGTGTTAGCATCTTTGCTGCAAACTTTGGGATAAAATGAACAAAATGACAGATTTGCGTATAAAATATTTCTTCCAAATGGGTAGCGTCCAAATGTGAAGTAGTTTTTATTTGAATTTCCACCATACAAAAGGAAAATATTTTCTTCTCTCTATTAACTCTAAGATACCAGTTGCAAGTAAAAATAAATAATTGAAATAGGGTTTCTTCACGTGCTGTTAATTTTATATTGCTAATTAAAGTTTCCCTTTAAATTAGCAAGAGACGACATTTTTTAATCGGTGTAATATTTGCGTATGGGTATGATACATTTGTTCGAAAATTATGCGGGAACGCATGGAATATAGCTACAATTTGTCGCTAATATATATTTTTCCTAGGGACTTCTATTTTATTTTATTAGGAAGCAGAAATTAGGAATCATGACATGGCGATTGGGTGGTTTTCCATCAGAATATATATCGAATTGACGTTCAATATTCATTAACAAAATCTATTTCATAGGCAGCATCGACATTTTCTCGTATAGAAACGGGTTATTTTTAAAATTTTCTCTGAACTGCTAAACTAGAAAAAAAATATAATTCACGTATTTAATAATAATTTTGACTTTTAACTAAATTTAAAGGATTTCATTTGATCATTTTGTAATACTATAGGAATAAATAAGTTATTTTTCATAAATGTTTGATGAGCAAGACATTATGGCATCATTAATCAAATTTTTTAATTTTTCGTTAGAAATTGTTTAAAAATATCTAATTACAATAGGAATTAGGCAATTTGTAATGTAGTTTACGTCATAAATATGCCCATGCGTAAATATGGTTATTTCATATAAGATCGGGGGAAATTAAAAGATTCATCACGAATAAAATGCGCAACTTCGTTGACGCATGCGTTTTGCGCCTATTGATTCCTAGTTGGCATTAGCCAACTCAAAACTCAAAATCAACTACTTGTTTAGGTTAGCCACGTAGGACAACTGGATGGTAGAACACAAGCTCTAATGAAATTATGTATTTTGGCCGTATTGACATAAGAATATTCTGTGGTTTAACTAAGAAGTAACTTAGTATTGGGCTTGATATATCTTATAAATAAATACGAACATATATATATATATTTATATGATATAACATATTTAAACAAATATATAAGTATGTAAACATAAAGAAAGTAAAGCGGAATTTCCGAGACATTTGTCAGTATTAGTACATTCGTTGGCCGAATTTATGTATTTTTTTATCAAGAGCCATAAATGGCAGAATTTGATTGTCCCATTCGCTAGAAGTGGAAGCCTTATATGAGACCTGCATCCAAAGAACTTGAACCTTGGGTGTCCTTAAGCTATTTAAATAAATAAATATTTTACAGTTTAACCGTGTATCTTTTAATAATAAGTGGGCAGATGACTTGTTGTAGTTATCAGCAAATTCATATGAAAATTCTTCGATCATCCTTGAATGCAATTTTTTAGTCAGAACATTTTTGTGAAATTAGAGCTAACCACCGTTGGGTGCAGCTTAGTATTGACTGATTTAAGCATTGTGTTTCCAACCTTTCCCATTTCTGTTTATGAATTAAAATGTTTGAAAGCTATTAAAAAAGAAAGAGCAATCATTGTTTAGGACCGTGTTCAAAAGAATGTGCTTCGAAAACATTTCTGAAGTTAGACGTTTATGCAAAAATTACCAACGTCCCTGATGAGTTCTTCTCACCATTTAAGCTGGTATATTTGAAATATTTTTTAAGCGGACCGACCTGATTTAATATAGGACACAAAACCTGTTGTTAACACAGTGTTGAATATTCCGCAATCCTTTTATTTTGCAACATTGGATGTCCGAGGTCAACATACAAAGAGATTAAAAAAACGACGCCTCAAAAAGAATGACTAATTTAACTAATAGTGTCTATAAATTAAGTTATAATGCTTAATTTAAAATTAAATAAGCTACTTCGTACATTTATGTGCGCAAGTAATTATCAATTTGATAATTTGACGTATTCCGGAGTAATGACAATTATGTCAACTACCATGCTGAGCGCTACTTCGCTGTCAACATGAAAAACATCTGGAACACACACGCTGACGTGAAATAAAGTGTAGAATAACATATATCTATTCATTTCAGCATACAGGAAATTGCTTACTGATTTGCTTAGCGAGTTAAGCACTAATCAGTCATGCTCTCACAAGTGGATATACGGATTCTCATGGTCACTAACTCATTCATTAAATAATCAAAGAACTCTTTGTTTCAAATACTTCCTTACAATCTCGTTGAATCAGTCAATCAGTCAGTGAAAATAGATCTCTTTTTAAAAGAATTTTAATACCAATTTACTTGATCTTTAAAGGACAGAGATGTATTTCTCATTTCAAACTCATTGGTTAGTTTCACATTTCCGATCAACATACCACAGCCGTTCTCAGATTTCGTAAAATTGCTGATGTTTCGAATTTTTATCGGATACATCATTAGAGTGGGTACCATTTCCTTGACACAGATAAACACGAAATTGAAATAATGCGTTATTTTATGCTCCATAACCATGTTTACTCAACAATATTGAATGATGCACACGTGGTATTGTTGATCAATTAATTCTTGTAGACGCTTCCAACATGGGAAAACTACGTTCCATGTTCCTTGATTACTGAATCATATTATATATTGCCAATCTATCTATATTTTTCAACGTTATGAGACCTGATATCCTGTCTCCTTATTTTGTGTACATTTATATGTTGTGCTAAGTAGTTAATGAGGGCCTTATATATAATTATAGGAACATAGGTTACGCGGGCTGTGGTAACATTTACTATAATCAAGGTCGCGAACTTGATATAAACGCCTGAAACATAAAGTAACTACATTTGGCAGTATAAAATAAGAATTGCATGGTGTAGAAAAGGCAAGGTGGCTGAGTGGTTCCGAAACAGACGTGCCCAGGTTCGAGCCCTATTCGCGGCAAATTTTGGCCAGCACGTGATGAGTTCTCAATAAGGCCTTATATATGGTTTTATCCTAGTTGGTATTTCATTTCTATATTGGACTTTGGGTCATTGTAACTAAATTTAACGATCGAAATTCTCCTAGCAAACTATGAGAAGCGTTGCACATAGAATCACACTGTGCATCTTTCAATCTGATCTCAAAGAGATGAAGACAGATAATTTATTTAAATGTATAAAGATTAATTGCAGCATTTGGCCCAATGTGTTCATTACCTTAATTTGTTCAATGATTTAAATACAAGTAGCAAAAGCTTCAGAATGAACTTTGAATGGATTAACGAGCATTTCGTAACAGACATAATGAATCGTACATTTTCGATAAAATTTCTCATTCAGGAATGCAACGCTTCAGAAAATAACCGTGAACGAAATTATATTACAAAAAATATTCAAGGAATATTTCTGATTAGTTAAAATTAAAGTAAAAAACAATAACAGCAGGCTGTCCATATGAAGACAATTTAAAATTTGTAATGGCTGCAAACCAAATATAAGCTGATCGGTTATTCTTTCAATTAGTATATTAGTTTCTTGCAGATAAATTCTGTCATACAATTATATATTACGTATTTTACACCTAGCAAGAAGTCAGCTTATATAGGACCAAAAGTAGAGGCCAAAATTAGCATGAACAGAAGGGGTAATCTCACGTTCACATGCGTTTCCTGCTTACTGGCTCCTACTGATGAGTTGTCAGTCAGCACAAAACAAATGAGTGCATAAGATTTTTTATAGTTTCATGCTGACTTTGGCATATCGCTCTAGTCTTATTTTAAGCAACTTGTTATTGGTTACACAATGCCTAATAAATAATTTCATATCTTTCTATTTATACACATGCCTGCTTCGTTATTTGTACATGAAGTATAATTTTAATTTTTCATAAAAATCATTTGTATTGACAACCTGCGATTTGTAAATTTATATAAATATTCCTGTTCATCATTGCGTTCATATTTATGCAAATAATTCTTTTAGGAATTGCTTCATGACTTACTAAAGGCTTATCATTTTACACATCTATCAGTTTGGCGTTTGCTAGCGACCACCCATGGAGGACAAAGGCGTCAGCAAATCATAGAAATATAAGTTAAACGACAGTGTTAAAATGTTAGATATCAGTATAAGATGCATTGAATATCTTCAAAAATTTAACTATCATAATAAAAATTAAAAATCAGGCGTAAAATGTTAAAGTTTTAATATGGGAACATGGTCTATTAATATTAAGAAATCCATACAAAATGATCATTTTGTGGATGGTGGGCCTTATTTAGATGAACCGGCGACGTGTTTACATATCATACGAATATTAAAAGGTTGCATCCGTCGATCGTAAGGTCAATTAATGAAAATTCTATTGGATTCTCCTGTTTGAAATTACCAAGAGCACCCGGGAAAGATGGACGACTGATGAATTGCGTCGTTGTCCGATTTATATGGGAGAAGAACTATCACAGTTATGTGCACAATGCATATATGTATACACACGCCTATATATATATATATATATATATATATATATATATATATATATATATACTATATATATATATATATATATACATATAGTGACAGGAGCATAAAGGTATTGTCTGGTATTGTATATATATATATATATATATATATAATACGATTTTGTCAGATTTATCACGTTTGTGTTTGAACCAGGCGCATTTTCTTAATATTCCAACGAAAATATCTTCAAATCCTGTCAGTTAACTTTATATTAATATCACACCCATAAATGTCACAGTGTC
The DNA here is from genome assembly GCA_029291075.1 of Eudiplozoon nipponicum. NCBI lineage: Eukaryota > Metazoa > Platyhelminthes > Monogenea > Mazocraeidea > Diplozoidae > Eudiplozoon > Eudiplozoon nipponicum. Next base: position 99,707 of record JAQBSW010000099.1, read on the forward strand.
TGCTCGTTAATGAAAGGTCGCTGGCTGCTGTTAGAAATTTAGTAGAAAACAATGAGAAAAATGGGCTTAGCTGAAATAGGTATATAACTGAAAATTAAATGCTGTGTGCGTCTTTGGTGACGCGATGAATTTGCCTCTAGGATAAAAATCGTTGTTCCCTCAATTGAGCCCGAGCCATAGAAATTATGGCTGGACTTGGGGAGTGCATATTAAGGATGGAATCAGTCTAATTGACGAATTCAAAATACTAGCTGGTGCAATGTTTAATCTATATTGACAACACATTATAATAAAATGATTCACGTGTAAATAGGTCAACATAGTTTCTGCAGGCAGCATGGTGTCCACACTATAACGAACGATGCGGAACAACCACGAGGATCTGTAGGTCGAAAGCGATTTCTGATAAACTTAAAATGAGGAAAGATCAATCAATTACTTTTGACGGATTAAAATTTAAGATTGCATTTGGTGCGTTGCTTGGGTGACGCTGAGAATCCGTTGCTAGACTCTGAAGAAAATGTGCCCAGGTAGAGCTTCTGTCACAGAAGTTCTGTCTACACTTTTAAGAGTTCCAAATTCGGACGCAACCGGTCAGCTGGATGAATTACCTTTGCTACCTTATACAAAGTTTGGTTTATCTCGACCAAATATGAATAATAAAATATTGCAAATTTACTATGGCATACTTTTTGGCAGTATTTATACATCATTACATAATATTGCAAATGCAATTTACCAAGTAGGACTTATAACGTTATATTATATATATATATATATATATATATATATATATATATATATATATATATTAAAAGATTGCCATTTTACTATTATTCAGTGAATACATAAATAAACAAATAAAATAAATAAATAGTTTAATAAATAAACAAGAAGTAATAAATAAATAAATATATGTATATTTACGTATCTATTTTTATCTACTTGTTGAAAAGACTAACTGTGATGTCGGCTTATTGGTTTCACAATAACACATTATTATTAAACATGCATAAGACAAGCTCACACATATACATTGTAGAAAATTATCGTATATAATAGCCCCGATATTTTGATAATTGCTTCCTGTTGGTTTTTAAGAGTAACGAACCTGCGGCAGGGCGACTCAATTTTTAGAGCTGACTAGATGAATTTCCTTTTCCACATTATACAATACTTAGTTTATACTGACAAATGTATGTACATAATGGATCAGGTGTTTATAAAAAGATCGCAATCTTGATTATACCAGTTATATATTTTGTTATTGAAGCACAACATGTTGTGAGCAATTACTTGATCTGCGTTTTGACTAACGCAGTTTTAGTTCCAGTAGTATTCTTTCTTTAAAAAAATATTTCGGCTGCCTTTATCGGCAACTTTCTTCAGTTGGTTCATCCTCACCAGTTTTACAAAACAAACTAATTAAGCAAGCGCGATATTTCCTCTGGCCATATAATTTATACTTCTTACTGACCTTTCACTCGATTTTGCGTGTCACATGCGTGTGCAATTCCGTAACTATTATGTTAATCTAACTAAGTGAGCCTAGAGAGACTTAATAATAATTTACCATTTGCATGGGTTAGCCTATTTGTTTTATACACTTAATGTGAAATGACGTAACTCAGATTGCCCTCACATTTTCGTGTGAGGGGGGGGGGGGGAGACCAAAAATTCAGAAACAATCATTACAAACACATGCCATTTTGACTGATTAAATTAGAACTCTGACTAACCCATGCATGTGCTAAATTTCAATTAAACCACTCAGGTTGTACTCAGGATAAGCATGTTTATAACAGTTATTTTCATATCATTAAATTACCATAGTTGACAGTCAATAAAGGCAGCCGAAATATTTTGTCAAAGAAAGATAACTATTAGAAGACATACTGCGTTAGTCAATACGCAGATCAGGTAATTTCGATTAATATAGTTGCGCAAAAACAGTTTCATTTATATTGTGAGCAAGTTCATAACTGACTAGGAGCGACATTCCGACTCCTACTAATGAGTAGTCAGTGAACCAAAAATGCGTGTATTATTGTAACAACAATTTTAAATTCTTTGTCTAACCATACTGGCCTAGGTTCAAATAACCTGCTACTTAATACGCAGTGCCTAAAATGTCCAAGCATACTTGTTATCTCTTTGCGTCAAAATTGTTATTTTTTGTCAATATTGGCTACATAGCAAGGTCAATTATTCCAGTAGATCGGTTTCGTACTTATTTGGAACTCTTCAAGTATTGTCAAGACTTTGTCGCAGACAGGTCTCGAACCGGAGTATATTTGCTGCGGAGTCTGTACTGTATCCAAAGAGCGACTCGTGCCACATGCTACGCGTAATTCGAAGTTTTATCAAAATTTATGTTTCTGGATAGACTTTAATTTAGTTGGACCATATTTGTATTTTCTTAGGACAAGCAGTTATAACTGACTATCGCCTATGTGTCATTATACGGCAGGCAACATGGCATTTGGAGAAGTTATACTAATTTGAAGTCTAAAAACAGGATCATGATTACAGTTATTTTGTCAGAATTAACTGAATATTGCATCCAGTAGCAAAGGCAACTCATCAAGTAGACTGACTCCTTTCTTATTAATTACTCTTCAAGTACTGTCCAGAAATTGCCGCGGACGGGACACGATGCGTGGAACATTTGTGTTGGAGTCTGAGATTATATCCTTTGTACCACCCTTGCCACGTACTAAACACAGTTTGAAGTCTTATACCAATTTACGTTGCGGATAGAATCCCATATTCCGAAGCTAGTGTGCCATGGTCGGTTTGCCGTCCGTGGCAAATTCCGAACATTACGTGATGAGTTCCCATAAAGGACGAAACCAGTCTACTAGATAAATTGTTTTTTCCTCATAATACAAACTTAGTTTATACTGACAAATGTATGTAGATAATGGGTCAGGTGTTAGTAACAAGATCGCAATCTTGATTGAAGAAATTGTTATCACCGCCCGTGCAACCAATATTCGTTTAATTATATAATTGGTCAACAACGTTTATTTTTAAATTTAAATATTACAAATTTCACAAATATTTCCCCTGATTCACTCATACACACACATGTTGCTGATTTCAAAACTTTCTTAGGCATAAGTACATATAAACCTTTGTTTTTATTCGTGAACGCACTTTATCAGGACAGAATAGTGATAGTCAAACGAGGTTGAAAATAAATGCATAGAATTGAGCCATATTTTAGCTGTAATACATTTTCGTTATCATGATAATGTTTCTCATTGCAGCCTATTGACTCAGTCAACGGGTAATTTCATCCCAATATATTGTAACTATATTTGACGTATATTTGTTTTACATACTGTGCCATGTTGCTAGGCTTAGAGTTTACAGCTGCTTCCGGTTGCTAAGAGAGCAAAGATTGCTATCTTTGTTTAATTGCTCACTGATTAAAACAACTATTGGCAGCGCGATTTATTTTAAAATAATCGAATGTGGTAGTTAGATTTTGCGCCTCATCTATACATGCCAAATTAGACGAGTATTATAAACAAATTTATAACTTAAATTAAGTAAAAATTGTTTTTACAAACTTTGGATTAACGGTTTAATTTAAAGTAACACATGAACCAAATGAAGCATACAGATTTCTTAAACCTGCATTTTAAATTAAAGTGTGAATATTGAAAACGCAATAGGTTAACGAAAATTGGAGATATGATTAAAAATTTGTAAATGACTGTGAATAAATTAACAAAGAAATAAATGATTAAACGTATACTGATATAATTAAAATTTAAAAACAACACGCTAATCAATGAAAGTAAAAATTAAAGAACTTTCATGAATGAGTATTGAATATAATTAAATGTAGGAACTGCAATGAATAAACGAATCGGGATACGCTCTAATGGTAGAAACAATTCCTTGTTGAATGAATCAAATTATGAAAATTTACAGAAGTTGGACATTTGTAATGATCGATTAAATGAATGATTTTAAAATAAAAAAAATAATGCAAGATCGAATTGACGAATAAATGATAGAATCAGCAGTTAAATAATTTAAATTTTAACGAACAAGTAATTGATTAAATGAATTATTTAATGGTAAATGATTAAATGAATGAATATATAAATGCCTGAAAGCATGTCTGACTGACTGACTGACAGAATAAATGAATTCAATAATAGACGATTGGCTTAATAATTGTGTCTTATTTTTTAAAACAACCAACCTAATTATATTTAAATGTCAAGAGCTTGGGAAGTTATAATATATTAATGTTGTCCTTTAAATTAATTAATAATTCAATATTTTAACAAATAAATCAAACAGCTGAGCGAATGGATGAAAAATGGATTAAGCATAAGAAACCCAAACATTAATGTCAACAAAATCGAATATTTGCTAGAAAAACGAATTAATTAATTAGCATGTTCAAGGACCAAATTTCCTTTGGGATTGTGTGTTGAATAAGGTAAAATCTGGACACAGTCAAACGAAGTGGTGGGCCTGGCTTCACCAAATATTTTTCAAGTTGTAGTGAGATAATATGATTGGTTATGGCAGATTTTAAAATGGACCGAGATTTATCATTTTTAATCCATTTGTCTCTTTTATGTAAGCAGTAATTACACAAAAAGATAAGAGTCTCAAGAAACTGCGCATTGGCGCCACTATTTGGCGACGTTAGTTGAAATGATTTCAGGCAAAAACACAGCAGATAGACTTAGATACAACGTGTCTATTATAATTTTAATTTATGCGTTTGTGCATATGTTTGTACATTATTGTAAAGAAAAAGCTATAGATTAGCCCTAAATAACAAAAGCTCACTATTACTTAGACTGGCGGACTTATTATAGCCAAATTAGTTTATATTTTAGACTAGTTCAAAGAGATTCTAATAGTTACAAGCGGCTTAAATTTGAAATTTGTACGCAAGCCGAAAGCTGAAAGCAAATTATGATTGGCAATTTTATACTTTCCGAGCGCTGGGCTCTTCCAGAACTATTAACGAAAATAGTTCTGTGGATTGTCAACGCTTAGAAACTTAGTCTAAAATGCAAGATTATGAACATTTTCAGCGAGAGAATTTCTCTAGTATTTTACCAAGCCTTGTAATTATATCATTATTAATGTAAAACTATTGAAAAACAGGATTCTCACTTATCTTTAGGTTGCGAAATTTTTTCAAAATACAAACTATTAAATTATTATTATTCATACTTATTTGTTTCTAAAAATAAAATTATGGAGAAACATTACATTCACTATTTTATTATGTACTCATTTTATTATAAATGCATTTCAACATTATTAAAAAAGTAAAGTTATAAAATAAACAATGTAGTTTACTCAGTTTAGACATTAAAGCATGTACATTCGTGGCCACTAATGAATGGATTTCTGAACGTTACGTATCTTATCATGTTTACACAAATTTGAATGTCATTGTTTAACCTGAAATAAATAAATTGTGCCATGTTTAACATTAACTGTGTGTTTCAAAATTCATTGATATCTTTGTGTCTCTTTCCTGATTTCAAAGTTTAATTTTTAAAAGTTTGATTTCGTGATAGCAATCAGTGATATCTTCTCTTTGCTTCTATCAAGATAAGAACGAAGTTTATTGTGGGTCCGTTTCCAATTTTTCCTGCAATGGTATAGTTCATTTAAATTCATTTAATTCCATCTCGAATATATATATATATATATATATATATATATATATATATATATATATATATATATATAAATTTAAATACGCATTTATGTGCACATGCCAATCCCTGTTTTTGTTGAAATGAATAATTATCACTGCAACTGAATAAACATTGAACGAAATTCTTGACAGAAAAAACCCATGATTGTAGATAACTGATCGAATTAAATTTCAAATGCGGGCGGTATTTTACCTTTTCCTTTACTTACAATGGCGCTTAAATTTACCTGTAAACGAAACAAGTTGAAAGTCTGGCGACCGGTAAAATAAATGCATTTGTAACTAATTGAATAAATTTGTCATAACGTTTTCAGGAAATGAATCGCGTTTTCGCGTCAAGAGTCTCGTGGAATGCGGCTGATTTCACCGATTAAATTTCAAAATGGTTCCGTTATAGTTGAGAGAAAAATGAGCATTCCAAGCATTGTGCCTATGAGATAACTTTGACCCATTTACAATATATTTTTAAAGCAAACAACAAAATGAGTTTGGGTATTATCCCAGTAGGCAGAATAATTATTCGCGTTTGTGAATGGATACTTTGTTTGAAAATGCTACGTCACTCCTTAAATGAAGCTTGCGATCTTGAGATAAACATAAATCTCATTTATGCAATCAGTTCATCACTTCGCAGAACTGCTGTTATTTGCTTGGCAGCTTTGCGATTTAAATCAACTTGCAAGATACTATTAGATTGGTGGTAAGCCCATGATAGCGAACATTATTTAAAGTAGTGTTATCAACTCCTGCGTAATAAATAATTTTAACATTGTATTACCCGTATATATATATATATATATAAATATATATATATATATATATATATATATATATATATATATATATATATAGCTTACAGAAATGTTATGTTCCTGACTTTATGGAAATCGTGCAGCCAACATTGCACTTCAAGTGCGATTTTTGCGAGAATGATAGAGATGACAGCCAAATATCTGATTTTTTTACCTTGAATATAAATAGTAGGTTAATCCTCGTGAGTCAGTTTACCGTCGTGCTCTAATGATGATCATAGGAATTCGTAATCCGCCAGTACGTGTGACTGACGGTAATTTTTCCATGTTCGGCAACTTGTTATATAGAAGGGAATTCATATTACTGGTAGGTACTGGGATATAAAGGATAATAATTATCGATGCAGGTATAGAGGAAATCTTTATTTTTTTTCAAGAGGATTCTTGTAAACGAATTCCTAACTTAAAAGAATATAATCTACGTATACTAAATTCTGGTGTTATTTTTATTTTTTTTTCGATACAAAAGATGTCGCGATATAATCAATTCACATTTCAATTTGTTTTGATTTGGGGATATTTATTTCGTTTCTCAGGCAGTTTGTGACTTAGTGTTGAACATTGATCTAGTTGGACTAATTGGCGGAAAGCTACTCGTTTAAGCTACTATGTGCACTTTTGGCGGAGCGTAAAATATAGCCGCATTTGTACCAATTGACTTTGCATGTTTGTGACGACGTACCATGTATTTATTCTCTACGATTTTCATTCTTCGGTGGTCGCTTCGCACTAAAAGTTTCGCAAAGATTCGATTGATCCTCATTTCCAAGTACACATCGAGTACGTTTTCGTGGTAGCTGGATGTTGATTCGTAACTTTCCTCCGAAAGCTTCAACATCGTTCACACTATCCACTGGAAATGAGATATGATCTAATCTTCGTTTAAAGATGTTATCGCTTTAATTAGAACTCGTAGAATTTATACGTTACTGAATTTCGACACATGATACTTTAATCGCGAGACATGAAATTCTCTGTGGTTTCTGATCTGCCATTAATTAACATAGCCGTGTTTGATTTTCTGTTCATTATAATGTACAGTATTTGTTTGTATCCTATAAAAAATTGCATTACTAAGGATGATTAATGAACCTTTATCTGGCAGCATTAATCAACTTTCATTATTTCATCATCATTTTTTATGCTTTCTATGTGTTCTCGGTATAAAATCGAATAAAAAAGTGTTTCTTAACAAACCTCTTATGTAAAACAAAGTTTAGCTTTTAGTATAGCGAGAAAGTATTTCTTTCCTGACATTCCAGCTGCAACATCGTGATATACACTTTGCTTCGTGGCCTTTATTTTTTATCTTTTTTGTATGGTTTGTATCGTTTGCTATCATGAATATTGTAAAGTAGGAAAAAACTTTCATCTTTGCACAGGGCATTATGACGGTTCGACTAGCCGCTTAATAAAGAAGAGAATATAAGCAAATTTTAGTAGAAAATCAGCCAGAAAAGCGGAAACGTCTTCGTAAGAGCTAAGCAACACTTAAAAAAATCAAACTCCAAATAAAGCCGATTACCAGTAGTATTTCATAGTAAATATGAAAATAAATGTACGTTTTTAAGTTATAAATAATTTTGTCGAATTATGATCTGGAAACAATAAATTTTTTAAATACATTGTCTGAACCTTTTTTATAATAAAGATATCATTTATTAATCATGAATAAAATGAAAACTTTAATATGCACAATTATGAATAACTGCGAAATATAGTAACCCAATGATTAATTGGCAGATAATGGAGTTCCTAAGTTAGTAGACAAGAAAAATTTGTCTTAGATAAGCCAATTCAAATATACTTGTGAATAATTAAATGAAAGCAATAGTTAAAAAGGACCATATTGCTATTTGTTGCTGAATTTGTTCAAAATGAACGTCAATATTGTTAGTTACGATACCTTTATCATTACTAAACGAGAGACCGTTGCGGGGTGCATGGAGCAGTTGGCGTCAGCAAGAGTAGCGATGGCTAAAGTGTTGTGCGAAATACGATGATGTGCATACAAGGATGTCATCATACTCCTGATATAATTCGAGCCTCTCATCACAGAAATGAGTTAAGTGGTGGCCTTAATGCAACTTTTGAGAGACTTTTCACTGAAATATTTTTGGCATTGCAGAATGGTTACATATAAAAAAATTGTAATTTGAGGATAGACGTTAAATAGCCAGAGCGATAGAGTATAAATTTGCAAAATTGGGCTGTGATCGCTTTAATAAAATCTATTAGGCCAAAATGGGCTATGTACCGTCTTGAAATCAGAAAAAATGGAAAAATACAGAATTTCGTCAGTCCGAGGAAGGCGGCTACAAGACATACCATCGCATAGGAGTTGGAAGCTTGCAGATAATAACCAAGTTGGGTTACTCCCAATGTAACTTAAGGTCTAAAGTGTGGCTATATAGGCTCCACCTAAAGGAAAAGCTAACCAATGAGCATTCGTTAGTATATAATTAAAAATTGTTTGTGATCAGAGTCACAGATTCTGATGCAAATGTGCTGCAATTCGAGCCCTGTCTTCGGACAATTTGGAGCACTACGTGATGAATTTTCAATACGGACGAAACCCGTCTACTGGATGACTATTATTATATTATTATACAATTATTAGTTTATACCTACAAGTGTAAACATATAGGGCAGCTGTTTTTATCAAGATCGGAACCTTAATATCATTATTTGAATTGACCGCCCGCGCAACCAATGGTCATTTATTTACGGAGGCTACTGTCCAGACAGAGGGCCACAGAGTTTGCGTTCTTTATTTAAGCTACAATTGTAGATATTAAATCATCATAGCTGATACAAATAGAGATGGACACCAGAAAAATAGTTCAACTGCTCCGCGTTGATTTTTTGGCATATGTGCAAGCATCTGGTGTAAATTTGTGTCAAGGTTGGCACTAGATCCTCATGTCATATATTATCTGGTAAAGGTGTAAAATAACGTCTAGGAAAATTAAGTCAATTCGTTGGCTAAGGCGACGATTCGGCTTATTGAAGTAGAAATAATGCATTCTTGGATTAAGTAAGGCAGCGATGGCAACTACTGTATCCATGTTCGCAATTCAATATCACAAAACAGGCATCAGCCAAAGTGACGTGAATTGTTGAGTGATCAAACACGATTGATATCTGCCAATTAGGCGTAAATCCGTAAAGAATATGCTGTATTATTAAAAACACCCTGCTGTACTGAGCCGCTAGGTAAAACGTGTCAAGGTTCAAACTTTGGCTAAAATTAGATCTGCAATTAACTTCTGCAAATCTAATAACTCTCTTAAAAAAACCTTAAGATGTGACTCCAAACATGATCAAGCGGGAGTAATTCAACAGTCTACATCTGATTATCGGTCAACTGAATTCTATACCGCAAAAGAGTACGGGTAATTGCAGCTAACCTTCGATTTTCTAAAGATCAATGCCCGTCTGCCAGCCCGATTCGGGTCCCACACGTCTGTTGAAGGACATGCTCTTATACATAGCCCACGAATAGAGGTATTTCGTGGTGCAACAAGAGTGCAGTCCATTTAAAAATTTGCAATTTGCTCTGCTGGATGCACTTAAAGTGTTCATATGCATGATCGATGCAATTGTGGCCGACTTACTGGATACAGCAGCACACGGGAATGATGTGATCCAGTCTGTTTCCAATAAAGCAGATAATGAAGGACGCATACTTGCTTAACTCCGAATGGCTTTTGAAACCTTTAGCTGATAACAAATAGTTTAGCAAGCATATTATATTCTTTGTTCATGAAGTTTCAGTATTGAGCTCTTTGTTCGTTGACTCTACCGTCTGGCCTTTACAAGACTAACTCGTATCCAACACGTGGAAATAAGCACAGCAACACCTGGTCATAATTAATTGTCCTCGACTACACCTGCCCAATCAATTTACGACGTAGAAAATTATTAAAAATAATTAGTTGCATGGTAACGTTCCGGTATAGGATAGAGGCTCAGTAAGCGTTTGATCAATCTAATCAAGTGCTGGTGAAAGCGACATTCAGGTTTGTGACCAATTGTCACGGATGTCTTTACAGTTTTACACTTACTAAAAACATTTAATTTGCCGTTAAAAAGGTATTTCGCAAGTTTTGGCCTTTCATAATTGGCTGCCTGCTGAATGATCATAAAACTTTGCTTCATTGGTGAACGCGGGCATCGAGAAACCCTAAGTGCACTGGACAATAGAGAAGCAGATTGAGTACAAACTGACAACACACCCACGACCTGGAACTAACAGTATCGTGGTGGATGCTTTATTGCGTAGTCACGGTGTGCGGGAGTTTGAAATTTTGCAAGTTGGATAATTACAGTTGGCAAATGAAGCACTCAAGCTTATTTGGAGCAATTGAAGTGCGTTGAAATAGTGCCTAATCACTATAAGATGACTTTCAAAGTATGTAGCGTTTCAGTTAACAAAAGATTTGAGGGCGGAAGACATCTACTTGTAAAATGATATATATCGTAATTTCTTTAATGAAGTTAAGTTAAGCTCAAACGGTCCCTCTAAAGACGGATTTGTCCAACAATGAACCAACCTACGGGAGCCAGAGATTGAATCGGTAGATGTCGCAATGAAATGAATATCATAGAACCCAAACGCCATAGAACAAAATATGTAAAATCATATTTAAAAAATTTTTTTCTCAATTAAACAGTGCATTTTGTGCCATCAAAACCACGCAGATTTGTACTTAATTAATAACCACAGTGACAAGTTCTTTAATGGATTCTGAGTCTTATTAAGGTTGATTGTGTTATGCTGTTAGCATAAAAAATTAGTACGGCAATGAAACATTTATTCAGTATTAAATCTTATCTTAATGAACCAGTTAAATTGAAGTGCCACGGGATTAGCATTAAAGATACTTCACAAGGGCGGTTGCAATAATGGCGACTAATCCAAGTTTGCCAAAATACGCAACAATTGCTGATTTTTCCAATGTTTCCACAATTTACTTCCGACCTTCAGAAGAGATTCAATACATGCTCCCGTCGGTTGAGTAGATAGGGCCATGTCTGTGTTTCTCCATATTTGATGTTAGGTCACTCTGTCTATCACACACGTTAATCTGGAATATGCTGTGTAAGCTCTACGGAATCCATTCCTAGCGGATATCACGTCTATGTTACGGCCACGCCGAGTAAGCCCGATATACACTAGACTTCAGATGCGACTTTGCCTCTATGAAGTCATTGCGTTAGAGATCACATTACCATGGTGGGCGACAGTAGCCAGTTGTAGGGAAATATTTGTTTTATATAACTAGTGAAGCAACCTTTGTAGCATTATAACAAATACGACATCCACTGGATGGCATCATCACCATGATATTATAAAGCGGCATTGAAAATCTTCCAAGGTTCATTCACTCACAAGAATTGATAGCTTGTTAGCTATAAAATGTAAAAGCCGATTATTTAAAAGAAATATTTTGTACAACAGGGAACAAATTAATTATCTGGCCCTTTTTATGCGCAACAAAGTGATTGCATCCACTTTTTTCAATTTTACTCCGTATATTTGGGCTTCCGGTTTCGGAAGGCACATCCAGTAACCAGTTTTAAAATTATTAAGTCAAATGGTAAATTTTGATAAGGCAATTTCATTTATACTAGATCTATCAAGCATACCTCTCGTTTTACTAGGTAAGTGTGTTTTATGTATATGTGTGTATGTATTTGCGTGTGTACACTCATCGGAGTGAAAGTACAATGATATAATAACATAAAATGGAAACTCACTAGATAAGCGTAACTGTGATTATGTGCTCTCGTTTGATTAGATGGAAAAGTAAAAAGGTTACGGGACCTGCACACTCATCGAAGTGAAATTACAGTGATCTAACGACATATGTCTCTTAATCAAGCAATAAATGATTACGCGTGTGGTGGTAACAATTCTTTAAATCATGTTTGCGTGCTTGAAGTAAACACCAATCCCATTATATTTAACCAGTCGTCGGACAGCATAGCAAAACTACCGCCAGTCGCACGCACTGACGCGTTTCGACCTTCCATGATCATCATCAGAGTACGACGGTTAACTGACTAGCGACGATCAAACCGTATTATATATATATTTAAATCAAAATTAGATATGCGTCTCTCACATCTAGTAGTCTCACATATATTGTACTTGATTGGAAAGGTCGGTTGCATAATTTCTATGCTGTCACGAACATTAACTGATTGCAGCTTTTGAAGCACACACATAATTAGGCAATGCAATTAAACAATAATTAATTGCGCGGGTGGTGGTAACAATTCTTTAAATCTAGTTTGCGAGCTTGAAGTAAACACCAATCCCATTGTATTTAACATGTGGCGCTTCACTAGATAAGCATGTTCCACGCCAGTTTGTGTGCGCGTTTGTTTAGGAATGAAAAATAATCAGTAAAATATAATTAACTGCACGTATATCACTCTTCCGTGGACAATATAATATAATAAACCGCTTTGGCGGAAAACATATATATATATATATATATATATATATATATATATATATATGCAATTGTGCATTATGTGTTGCATACCTAGTAACAAATTAGTTCAAATATGACCAGAAGGATAAACTAAAGACATCATGAACGGAAAGATTAATCACTTGCACATTTGTTTCATGCTTACAGGCGACTCATTAGTAGGAGCCGGTATTACGCCCTTTTAAGTGAGGAATGTTGGAAAATAGGTCGTACAATCACCTAGAAACCTCATGTTACAAAATGGTATATCGAAGAGAATTTTGAAGAGTGGGGTCTCTAGGAGATTTTACTGTTCTATTTTCCCACGTTCCTCACCCAAATATATAACGGATAAAACGCATAAAACCGGCTCCTACTGATGAGTCGCCAGTAAACACGAAATGAATGCGTACGAGATTATAATTTCCGTTCATGCTGTCTTTGGTCTATTATTTCGTGGAATGTTGGTAATTGTGCATTTGGAATTTGTAAACACAGTTTTTGTATTGCAAATATCTGAGCAGTTAAAGAATATGAGACTTATGAGAGCATAATTATGCTAGGCCTTGTCTGCGACGATGGATCACAAATCAATAGTGAATTGATGAACACTAGGTAATGAAAATAATCGACTATACATGGCTAGTGAAGACCTGGAATAATTCGATATAATTTTTTATCAGCAAACAGATATCGATAATGCTGCAGCCAACTCTCACAGAAGGATTGTTATTATTCGGGTGTTGTCGATTATGTTGTTTACTGTTGAACATGACATCCACGTAACATTCAGTGAAATTTTTTTGTGCGGGACAATTGATAGAACTCGTAGGTCGGTAAAATCTGGAATGTTATACACTTTTACGTGCTCCAATTATTGGCTTTGATTGATGGGTTCTCACTTTTCCCATCTTTTTATACATAAATGGATGTTTTTATAAGATGAATATATATATATATATATATATATATATATATATATACATGGTTTTGGCACAGATATTTAAACGGAGAAATTAATTTATACAGGATATGAGTATTAAAGTGTATTTGGTTGAAAGACGATTCATTAGCGTAGGCTCCGTATTCGGTCTTGTCCAAACGATATAATAATACTATATTATTTCAACAGTTTTATTAACCTCACTCTCTATAACCTACAGCAAACAGGATGGGATTAGGGAAACTGGGGTATTTGAGGATTACTGCAATATTGAAATCAAAAATTTTTGTTGATCCTTCTATGCGTCCGGAACAGCAATTAAAAATATAGACATCATGGGTAGGCGTGTATATCAATCCATAAAGTTTGATTATAGCTATTCGATAAATGTTACCTTGGTAGAGTAGTCATATGTGATTATAGGTGGTAGTGTGTAGGGAGGGGTGACAGGAATAAGTTTTTTTTATATATTTGAGTATTAGAGACTAGGTATGAAGACCGGATATTAGGGAGACTATAAAAAATACTTCCGAAATTCAAAGAAATAGAAATATATATGTCTAAAATGAGGATACCACATTTGCCACAATTTGCGTTTTATTACTGTGAATATGGTGTCAACCTTGAAGATGGGACTGGAAATAAGGTCTCAAAAATAAGGAAAAAGAAGAGTGAAATATCTTATTCCAGCGTCATTTTCAGAAAAGCAGCTGATGGAAGGCTTAAAAAAGAAGGGACAATTGAGAACCCATCAATAAAGGCCAATAATTGGAGCACCTGAATATGTACAGAATTAAAGAGTTAATTGAACTACGAGTGCTGTCAATTGTCCCACACAAGAAAAATGCGGTTAAATCCACAACAAGGAGGACAGCACTGAGCAAAAATATTCAACACTCAGTGTAATTGCCAGTGAGTTACAAAACGGCCAACCATACAGAACTCCCAATTTGCAATATAGACTTGGGATGTGGAGAGACAAGCAAATGATACAATAATTTGGCTCAATAGGAATAAAAAAATGCGCTGAAAGCTTTTCTACCATAAATCTTTTGTAAACGCCAGCTATAGACGCTTCATCGAATAAATGCGTTCGCAGTTTTTATTGACTAGGTAACAACTATTCAAAGCTGCTGCAAAAATTGCAGCATGCGTCAGCTTTGTAAACAACTGAAAAGAGAAAATATTATCTCTGAAATATCGACTTGGTGGGTCTGCTGTGTGTAGCTCGTGGAGGGTGGCCTACATCCTCTTGACGATCAATAAATTTACCCGATGGATTCAGTTGATAATTTTGAAGAAAACCACAACTCAAAAATTATATGGTGCTTAGAAGAATATTGTTTTAACCGATTTTGATGCACAGAAACATATTGTTACTGAACAGAGTGCACAGTTTGAGTCGCAGAAATGTAATCAGTGCTGTGAAAACATTAATATTAAGCTTTTTGGGCTTAGAGTTACCGCTCTTAGAATTATACTACGGCTGAGCGAGCGACCTTAAAAGGAAAGAGGTTCTGCGATGTTGGTGCCACAAGTCATTTAGTTCCTCGTGGGACAAACAACATTAAGGTGAGTGGGCCATTCGATTTGAACCATCACAAACTCGAGGATGTGCTACAGCGGCCTAGATCCATGGAGTGTAGATTCGTCTACCAAACAAACTCGCAACCCCAGACCTCCATGTATACTGCAAAATACTAAATATTCTTGAACATCCACAACTAATCCGGGCCATGTATGTCAACCAACAAAAAGGCTGTGTCTTACATACACAAGTTTACGTGCTGGAGCCTACACAATGATGGTTAAGGTCGAATATACGGCGCTTTTATTTTTAAATTATGGTCCATATCTGGTGGAAAATGTGGATGCAGAACGCCAAACAATTCTCATTAACATGCCCTATAGGTACCACGGGGTGGAATTTGATCGACCAAGGAGTGTGCCAAGCGGTCTCCTGATGGGGAAAGATGTTACATTTGCAAAATTTAAGGCACGAACTCGACAATGGCTTTCTTTTAGACTTAGGTGAATGCCAGAAAATTACCTTAAAAGAATGAGTGATTAAAGCAGCAAAGGGTTCAAGAGAGCAGTAAAAATAGCAGCTGGATATTTGGAAAGAACAATAAACAAAGAACGTTTCTTTAAAAAATTTTAACACAAAGGCGCAATTCATGCAAAAAAAGTCATAATTAGTCAGATGCATGTAGTAGCATATATATAGGTAATAAAAATTAAATATTAGTATAGCCTGACAATATTCTTTAGAATAGCTGGTTAGAATAGTAGCCTGTCAAATGAATACCTTGCCATGGTTTTAGCATTTATTAAAGGTCGTCGATATGAAACAATTATTGTAAAATTCCAAGAGAATCCTTATAAGGGACAGTTATCTGTTGGGCGAATTATATACTCCATCTATTGTAAAATAATTAGTACCGACTCTTGATAGCCAAATATATATATATATAATCGGCCTTAATAACCGTGCGTCTAGAATATTATTGAGGACGTCCAATGGATTTTAATCAAAATTCGATACTTATTTTGAAAGTCTGTCTGAAAAAGCATTTATTCTTCTAGTAGCTACAAAATTGTGGTCGAAAATATCTTCTTCACAATACTACAAATAAGGCTGCCCAAATGCATTGGGTTTATGATGCTAATTCCGACCGTGTTTATTATAAATATTTCATCTAGACAAGTCATTATATATGAAAATTAAGACAGATATATTTACCTTGGAAAAGACCTACCTTATTTTATTTATGGAAGACTCAATAGCCATATTGCGAATTGTAATCATTTTTATTAATTATTTACTAATAAATAAGACTTAGCTTGCATATAGTGTACCCCGTTAGTATAGCAAATTTAAATATTATAAGTTTATTCATGAACGTTTCCTAAATTTTGGCTGCGATATCTTGTAATATTTTGAGCCAACCACTGCCTCGATATGTGATTCCAGTTAGGTTGTTCTCTGCATGGTACGATTTGTTTAAACGTTTTTGGCCTGAAGTTCTACTACTGCAACATCTTCCCTACCTTAGGAGGAAGCTTAGGAATCATGTTTATTTGAAAAATTACCACGGCTTGGGACCCATCGTTCATATAAAAGTAAACAGTGTTGAACCCAGCATCAACCTTCTTTAAGAAATAGCGATAGTTTATAGTTCCGTGGGTTGCGGTTTGGCCACAGTAAGTACCCATGTGAAAATTGTTTTGATTATCCTTATTGCTATTTGGCGAACACGGCGTGAGTTAATAAGTGCAGGCGCATATAGTGCATATAGTACAGTGATCATAAGGTTTTGAATGTACGAGTTAATCAGACAGACGCTTTTGCACTATCTATAGCATAGTTGCCAGAAAAATGTCTGCGGACTATAATTATGTAAATGGAAATCCTGCTCGACAAAAGGTAAGTTTCTCATGTACGAAAATTTCAGTACATCTTTCATATTGTGACTTGACCTGCATGCCTCGGATGGTAAATATAGATAGTGATGCAATAAATTGCAATAATTTCTAAGCAATTTCAAAAATTAGGCCATTTGGTTAGTTTCAGGGGTACAAACTCAACTATTAGAGTAAATATGACTACCATTGAGATGAAAAATTATTGTCTTTCACATGACCTACTGGCATGAAACCCACCAAATCAAAATGAATAAATTTCTTTTCAACTATGGTATTGCAACCAATGGAAATCACACTTTTACTTTCCTGAAGTAAGCAAAAATGGCATATGGTTTGAGTATTTTTTGCTACGTCTGGCCAATACAACCATCATTTTAATGTTATGATGAGTTGATCGGCGACTGAATGTACCATCCTGTAATGCCAAATCGTGATCAGTTCTATTTGTGTGGATTTCCGGACAATCTTTGTTAGCGCATGCTCGTTTTTTACCAAATTAATCCAGTATGCTCAGTCAAAGCTTTGTATAATGCGGGCGTAAAATTTCTCTTCATCAGCTGACTTTTTATTACTTGACAACTTTAGAGTCCTTTATTATTGGTGTAGCAGTAGCCACCTACGAGGCCGAGAACATTCCAGTGGCCTTTGTTAGAGATGATGTAAATAACATAGAAAGTCCTCGCAGAAGTGCGCAAATTAAGGTGAAGCAAAGTAGGAACCATAATGGAAGCAACATTTGAGACACAGAAGTGTGTATAAAATAATAATAATTTTAATTTTGTTTTACTAAATGGACGCGCTTTATATGAGAAAACTCCAATAAATAGTTAGTTAAAAATAAATCATTTTTGTTGAACAAAAATGACTTCATCTGATGGTTTGGAAAACTTTGTAAGAATATTTCCTGCAAAAATGAAAACCCTAACTGCGGAATTAGGGACATTTAAGTCTAGGCTGGATGAAACCATAATTTTAAATTCAGAGGGAATCCGCATTAACCACACTATCAATATTGGTTATCTCGATAATTAGCAAAATCCAAACAAGGCCTACCTAATTGAGAATATCGGGTGCAATTTTCTCGATATCTGGGCAATAGCGAATCGTGACAACGTATTCTCCAAGCACTTACATAACCCAAGTTATTAGCTTTTTTACGATATCAAATGAACTCTGATACTTTAGTGTATTTTGATTGACTAAAATATCTACCTGGCCACTAATGATGAGCATTTCTTTTTCATAATTTGTAAAGTTTTGCACCGATTTCATGAAGGTAAAACTAGTATATTGCACTGGCATCCTGCAAACTTAGCGTAATACTTCTTTGCTTAAATCCAAGGCTTCGGTTGAAAACGACATATTTCTATCCAGGAAAATTAAAGTGTAGGTATCTATCAACTTTTGCTTACGTTGCAAAAAAATTCTTCAGCGTCCTCCATTCAACAAAACGGGATTCTTGCAATATTTAGCATAGAAAAAAGATCTAAAATGACCGATATTGTCAAAAGATGCGGCCTGTAGAAATCTCACATGCCTTTAAGCTGGAAAATTTTATTTTCTACATGTAAACATCGTGTAATACCATATAGGTTGTATGGGGCATAAACGCATTTGCGGAAACCATATGACAAAACAAGCTTCCTTACCGACTACTAAATACTTTTTCCGGATTAAAATTTAGTCGCTATTCGACGACCATAAACAACATCTTTTGCAGCGGAGTTCACGTGGGTGTAAGTGGTAAATCGGCCACGAATATACCCGGTATTCAATGGAACAACAATGGTGCATTTATGAAACAAAATGACGTCGGGTTAAATTGGTGATATTATTGTGTTAACTGAAATGCCATTATGAAAATAGTAAAGCTTTTAGTTGAGCATGGCACACAGTCTGTTTGTTGGAAAATTAATTTGTGTGAGGCATGCATGCAAAACCGGTCGGGATTAGCTACAGCAAACGATAGGTATAAATCAGACGTCAGTTAAAGCAAAATAACGCTTTTCCTGACGTAAAAAACGATACCTTAGTAAAAAGAGAAGGGTGGTTCCAATAAACCAAAATCGACAATATTTTTTGTCGCTTGATTAGCAATTGTGTGCTGTTTTGTTGGAGCGCGTTATATTTTCAGTGGCTCGTATCCTTTATTAAACTCGAATCATGGTTTTAAACGCTCCACTGCAGAAGCGAAATTTTTAATGCAATCTGGAGGCTGGAATATAGTGTTGTACTGGTTTCAAGACATATTCCACCATCCTGTGGAATGTGCCTGAGTTCTGCGTATCGATTAGATGAGATACGAGCTTATCGGCCTTGAGTGGTACACACGGCTATCCTTAGAATTGCTTATCTTTCACATTGGCATCCGGACGGTTGTAATAACGAAAGACATTTGGTTAGTATAATAATTGATTAAAAGTGCAATTCGCTTTTTTTCAGTCGAAACCATCAATTTTACCAAGGCCTAAAAATAATTTGGCCAGGATATGAAAAATTTATACAAACTGACTTCCGTGTCTAACTGTATATTAACAGACTGTCCGTTAACGAAATATACAAGCTTACTTTAATATAAATTATTACGAGTTACATCATTCTCTAGTCATTTGTTTATCACGCGAAATCTGTTGATAAGCCGCCTGCGGAGAGCTTTGCGGGACCTCATCCTTACCTATTTATTGTTGAACACTATTCGTTTTCAGATTCTAAACTCCAAATCTGCTATCATTTTAGTGAGGTTGTTTTAATCTGTTGTTATCTCGATAGCGACAAATTCGTAGAGGACCATGTTGAAGTTGAAGTTCATGAGTTCTATTTTATTTACGTAACGTGAATTTTTCCGTCGGATGTGGAGACGTTGAATCGGTATTTTTCGCATGCAATATGTGGTGATATGAAGTTTTCACGTGGTTACTTGGACAGTTACTTGGTAGCAGCAATATCTGCATTCTATTTGATTCAGAATATTTAGTCTAGTCTGAGGAGCGTGGTATTTAAGAGTTTCCTATCTTTCAGATTTGATCAGCATGAGTATAATGGCCTCATATGACTGGAAGCCAGGTAATGTCACCGATTTTAAATATCGACACATATATTCGAGAAATAATGTCAGGGCCGTCCTATTTGACAGCGGGTTTTGAGCATCAGAAGTTAACAAAAACTTCCTGTGGCCTACACACAATTGATTTATAATTCATATTTGAAATTTAGAATCGGGAAATTCCACTCGGAATTACAACTGAGGCACCACCAACCGATCCAGCAACTTCTGTGCCACAATTTTGAAAATTGATGTATGTAACGCTGTCGATAAGGGTAGCCGAAATCTTTTGTTGAAGAAAGAAAACAACTGGAATCATTACTGCGTTAGACAAAACTCAAATTAGGTAATTAATATGATAATTGCTTGAATGCACCTGTTGAACCTGTGGGAAACAAGGCCAGGGGTTCACTTTTTACTGAAAACTGAGTTTGACCGATTTCACTGTGTTGATCACGCTAAATTATGTTTCTCATGCTCTTTTCGCCAGTTTTCACTTTATCAGGGTAAACGGAAAAAGATATTAATGCAAAATATTAAATTCTTCCAGTTATTCATTTTTACAGCTAACAACCGCACAATATTGTCTGGAAGAGTGTCCGCATCCATATGAAAACATGTGATAATTAGTATTATTAATGTAGAAAATAAATAAGTTTCTGCTCGAATAATGTTTGTCTAATCAGTAAAAAACGTTAAATAATATAATTTTAGGCATACTTTGCTAGTTAACGTTGTCCTAAGTAGAGCCATTTTAGTATATTTTGCCCCAATTGTTGCCACCCAAACACACACTAATACATTTATTTGCGTATCTTTACGTCCATTGGTTATGTTAAACGAATAGTAAATTATAGTCATATAATGTACATATATTTTTAAGTAAAAATTCCACTCCATATATCACAATAATACTTTTTGTATCTGGTTATTTTATGTTCTTGTTTCAGCGGGCAAATTGATTAATGTGGCATGCAATCTATCAAGCTTCTCTGTCGATAAATTTATTAGTTTAAATAATAAAATTAAACCGCTAGATGTTTTCTCTAGAATAAAGCGTCAGTTCGTGTTTAGTCAGGGAATTTGATTTTAGTGTAGCAAATAGTGTGCAAATAATCAACAGGTCCCGTAAAATAAAACAAAGTGTGTCTAGCTTTTCTTTTCAATAATTTGACATTAATTTTAATACAAATTTAGAGAGCCTATTGTTCAGATATCTAATTTGAAGCCTTTGCGTTGGTCTTTCAATTATCTAGGTGACTAGACCTTCCATTTGGCCTCTGGTACTAATGTAACTTTTTCTCCAGCAAGGTGACGCGGAGGAAATAATAGTTTAATTGTTTTTAAAGTAATCTTTCCATAACATTAATAACGAGTTAATCATGATTAAATTATTGAAGTGGATTTCGTACTAATTTATTTCGTTAATTAACTTTCCCTCCAAAGAATATAAAAGAAAACAATTTTTAGCAATTGCTCTGTCACTTATTTTTTTACCATTAACATTATGTCTACTAATTACTTATTTGATAATTATATAAATGCTATCCTTCCATCATTGCACAACATCATTGATTATGAAATTTGTTAATTTAGAGCTTTAACTGGCTGCACTGTTACATGAGATGACACCTTAAAGTCCTTGGTGCTAATGAGTTCTCCAATAGATTTTCTATGTTTTCCAAACTTGAGCTTTACTCTCAGTCCGTTTTCTAAACTGCATGGCGAATTCGCGATATCCTTACATCAAGATTAGACAGCAACACAAATATAGTATATTTATCTTTTCAATTGTTAGGCTAGAAAAACTTTTTTAAATAATAATACAATAATAATACTACACACACTATAATAATAATAAAAATAAGAAAAAGGAATATCATTCATTTCATAGTATAATTTTAATTGATAAATGTAGAAAATTTCAAGATTTGATGAACTGATAAACTAGCACTGATTGCGCGGGTGGTGGTAAAAATTCTTTAAATCAAGTTTTTGAGATTAAAGTAAACACCAATCCGATTGAATTTAACCAATCGTTGAACAACATGGCGACTGGTGGTAGGTTAGAAATATTGTTCAACGACTGCCTGGTTAAATACAATGGGATTGGTGTTTCCTTCAAGCTCGCAAACATTTCGTATTAAAATTGCGCTGTTACCGGGGTAACAATCAAGAAAGTGGAAATGGCATTAACTCTCACATGTAATGCAGCTCCTCTGGGCATACTATATAATGTAGATTGATTGCATTTACCTGAAATAAAACAAAAACAGCCGTTAGTTTCGATTTGTAATATGATTTCTAAACTTACATTCGTAAGATTCGTAGGCTGATTGATCGGAACGTTTAGAGCCTAGGGCAAGTGTAATTCGTTATGTAGTACTGTTGCAAATCGACGTGAGAGATCACGTTTGCAACGTCGTGGTGTTTGATATATAATGAGGAATTGAGGAAGGTTATGTTCTAAAGGGATGCCATATGGGCTACACCTAAAGAAAAGGCTAACCAAAAAACTTAAGTTAGTTTATAACTGAAAATATTGTTTAGTGTGCGGCGGGCTGGCTCACTGGTAAGATCACCAGATTCAGAAGCAGATGTGCCCAAGTTCGAGCCCTGTCCACAGCAAATTCTGGACAGTACTTGATGAGTTCCCACTAATGCCGAAACCGGTCTACTGGATGAATTGCCTTTTCAACACCATAAAAAAGCATAGCTTATACTGACAAATGTTTGTACATAATGATTCAGGTGTTTATATTAAGATACCGACCTTGATTAATGTAATTTGTTATCACAGCCCTCGCAACCAATGTTCGTTTTATTATACAATAGTTTTAGTTTTTTTCTTATAAATTTATGGATATAACGAATAATGCATATTAAAAGAAAAATTACAAAAAAATATTAAATATTTTAGTTGACGATAAAATAAATTTTCAATAACAACTGTTTACAACATAAATTGTCAAATACATGAGATACTGAAGCTTATCTTTCCAATTAAGAAATAAAGAGCATTTAAGACTAAACAAAGCTGACAAAGGGGAAAAAATTTTTACAATAGCCGAACACCTTATGTGCAAAAGTCACGCTCCAAATCAAACTGATTTCCTGCTGCTTGTTTAAAGTTAGAAAAGCAAAAGCATCAAGAATAGATATTAGTCGCAGCATACTTTCTTTTAATTTAAACAGAAAAATTAAATTTTGTCATGAACCAAATTAAAATTGTATGGGGTTTTGTTTTTTTGTGTACATGCGTGTGTGAGCGTGTATATTATTGTGTTTTTGCTTCCAGTTTGTTGTTACATTATTTAGTGGATCTATCAAACATGGTCCAACATTTCTCTTTTAAATTGAATAACGAACCGAATATTTTAATGGCGATAATAGCTAACGAAGCAATAGCCTTTTTAACTGTGTTGACTAAACATATTTTAATACTAAATTAGTATTTCTTTATACTAAGTATTTCTCAGTTGACTCATTATTTGTGTAGAAATTACTGAACTGAAAATTGTACATAATTACTTCTTTTTTACTTATTTATTTAAAAGTTAATTAATTTGTGTTAGACTCGTGTTACAATTTGGAAAGCAAATGTAATTTATGAAATTCAACGTGATACGTGTAGAAGAATATCGATAAATTGCATCTCAGACATAACATCATTTAATTGATTTTTTCCGTAAAATTAATGTTATTCTTGCACATTCAAACCCATGGATATACGTTTTTTCTAATCTTATTTACTGCAATAGATTTGTCGTTACTTTTTTGTGTTTTTGTATATAGATGAAGTCGTAGGGAGTCTAGCAAGCCAGATAGCTGCTCTTAGAATTAATGTTGGAAAAATAAGCCAAAGCATAAGCAAAATATGTGCTGAGAAGTTGATTTTTAAATATAATATTGGTTGCACTTAAACTGGGAAATCAAACTCTACTTCATATAGTCTGTACCAATGCTGTTCAAATGACTAAACTTTAACCGTGTACAGGTGAAATATCAGTGCGATACAATTTTTGCGAAACTTCTTAATGCAAGGACAGAATTTATATTTGATAAGGAGTTAATTACACGTGTGTGTATAAAGAGTTATCACAAGTATAGGCCATATTTAGCGCGACGATACGTTGCATTCCAAATGAGAATGATATTCGTGTCAAGGGGTTACTAATCTGCAAAAGCCGCAGCTAGTCCGTAAACTAAGCTTATGATTGGCAGATACCTTGTAAAAATGGACGATGCGAATTTTGTATATGCTAAACTATGTATTTTATCTTATTCCTAGGTAAACCGCCTAGGAAATAAGTAAAAAAGTCATGGTAGTTTTATGTATCTGTAAACAAATAAATATTAAATTTTTTTGAAATATGTATAATAATATATCTCTGGCTTTCGAAGTTTTTGTAAATGCTTGATAATAACTATATAACTGTAAGAAAGCGTTATTTCCTGAATTTTGTTGTAGGTAAATAATATAATGTACCGGAAAATAAAATAATTATATTTTTCGGGAACCCAATTTTTGATGTGTCATTCTTTTCATCTCATTTTTCTAAGTGTAGTCAGCTGATTAAGCAAGCTTTGACAAATAATTGTCATTCGAGAAGTTTTATATAATTACACCAGAATTTTATTTTCTATTAAATAACATCTAAAATAACAAATTTATGTTCACAAACAGTAACAAATTTATGCACTCACAAATTTAGCTCACGCAAATTGCATTTGCACATTGAGATGTTTCTCATATGCGGTTTCCTTTTGTGCTCGCACTTACCGTTTCTACTGGATGAGCTTTAACATGCGCTAAGTCTGCAGTTAAGGTAATCAATTGTCCCGGTGACATTCGTACCGAAGGTTGAGAAGCCATATTACTGATTGCAAAACTGATTTATTTATTATGCACACATTTATATCGGTATGACGCATAAAGCAAGCCCCTAACTGAGACGAATTTCAATAAAATTTCTTATTTAATAAGCCTCCCCTGATGGCCGCCCGCTGTCTCCAGCATTCTCCTTAGCCATGTTTTTCGACAGAAGTGCACTCTTTCGAAATAATTCTCTGATATGTAAATTAGCCTTAAAGAGAGAAATTTGTGCGTTCAGAGCCGCAGAGTTCGCAATTGTAAGCAAACTCCAATAAAAAATGAAATACTGTAAGGCCAGCCCTAACAGGTTATCAGTGACTTGCTTGAGATCAGATAAGTACTCAAAAAAATTCACAAACAAAAAGTTATCTTTGCAATAAAATTCATGACCTTTAACTTTTGACCAACCTACTTTCATTTTTCTACGTCTAAATAAAGAATGCCAACATAACAAATATTAATAGCATTATAATACAACATTTTATTGAAGATGGTCTTTACAATATCTGTTACGTGCAAATCACATGTCATTTTTGAATGTGGCACTTTTTCTAAACCACCAGGATTAATTAATCTCGCCAAATATGTAAATCTTTCATATTCTTCAAATATGTATCTAAAACCTAAAATAGTGACTAACTAACTATTTTTGTTTAAATAAATACGGTTATAGATATGATTTAAGAGGCTGATTCAAAATAAAGACAATTATTTTATTGGATGCAAAAAATAAAATTTTGATTCGACGTAATTATTATTTCCAAAATTTACTTGGCTGATTTTATAATAATATTTGAGGAATTGTTTTAGATTGACTGCTTTATAATATACCATGTGGTGCATGGTAGTATAAAATGTAAAATCATCTGGCACAATCTCATTTTGATAACTGTCCATTTTGAGCTGACAGCTCTCTGTTTAATTATACTCTGTGTTATTTTGCGTAACTCTTGCTAGTCTAGATATTTTTTAAATATACACATTAAAATCAACATGGAGCTAATTTTATTGGAGTGAAATAATCTGCATAAAGCGGTTCTTCGTTCCATTATGTACAATTTGGAAACTCAGATTCGAAAAAATAAATAAATTTTTATTTATGATTACAATATTTTAAAATAAGAATGTACGCAATATATTTCCATTTGCGTCTAAACACAGAACCATTAAAATTTTGTAATAAATTTTGCTATCAAACGACTGTCTACTTGTATATAAAAGTAGGACGACAGTCTGACTAAGATTGTACCATTCTATTATCACACATTCCTCACCCAAATATTTAGAGGTTAAAGGAAATAATACCGGCTCCTACTGGTGATTCGCTAGTAAGCACGAAACGACTGTGCATGAGATAATAATTTCGGTTCATGCCGTCTTTTGTTTATCCTTCTGGTCACAACTGAACTAATTTTTTACTAGGTTCGCAACACCTAATAGATACTTGAATATATATTAGCTCTCCGCATCAAACAGAATTTAACTGTTATATATTAAATTCAATTCGCTTAACGCCAAATTTGATAATTGATCAAGGCCAGAGTGTATGGATTTACTGGAGTAACATTTGTTCAGAAATAGTTGTAATTCTCAATTTCGGTGAACTATAGCATACATTGATATGCATCATGTTGTTATCATATATCGATTCGGAAACGTAGTGTTAGTAGCAAGTACCTTTTCAGTACTATAATTTTGGTATCGATTACTGACACAATAGGCATAGTGTTAGTATCCTTTTACAGACTCGGTATATATATATATATGTATATATATATATATATATATATATATATTATAGTGAGTTGGCTTTGAAGTCGCATTGTCGAAGACTTTATCAGAATCACTCGTACTAAAAACATGCTATTTTGAGTGATAAAATTAGAACTCCGAATGGCCCATTCGTGTGTTAAATTTCAATTAAACCACTCAAGGTGTACTCAGGATAGGCTTGTTAATAATGGTTATTGTCATATAATTAAATTATCATAGTTAACAGTTACAAGCTTAGCGATTGACGTACACAGAACACAATTGTAGTTTCCTAAGTTAGTAGCCTCAGTGCGAGACAAATATTTTATGTTACATACACCAATTTTAATAATTGTGGCACAGAAGTTGCTGGATCGGTTGGTGGTGCCTCAGTTGCAATTACGAGTGGAATTTCCTGATGCTAAATTTCAAATATGAATTATAAATCAATTGTGTGTAGGCCACAGGAAGTATTTGTTAACTTCTGACGCTCCAAACCCGCTGTCAAATAGGACGGCTCTGATATGATGTCTCGAATATATGTGTTGATTTTTAAAATCGGGGAAATTTCCTAGCTTCCAGCTATATGAGGCACTTGTAATCATGCTGATCAAACCTGAAAGATATGAAACTCTGATATACCACGCTGATCAGATTAAGTTAAACATTCTGAATAAACCAGAATTTAAATGTAGCTGCTACAAAGTAACTGCCCAAGTAACCATGTGCAAACTTTATATCACCACATATTGCATGCGACAAATACCGAGTCAACGTCTCCACATCCGACGGAAAAATTCACGTTTCGTAAATGAAACAGAACTCATGAACTTCAACTTCAACATGGTCCTCTACGAATTTGTCGCTATCGAGATAACAACATATTAAAACAACCTCACTAAAATGATAGCAAATTTGGTGTTTAGAATCTGAAAACGAATAGTGTTCAACAATAAATAGGTAAGGATGAGGTCCCGCGAAGCTCTCCGTAGGCGGCTTATCAAAAGATTTCGCGTGATAAACAAATGACTAGAGAATGATGTAACTCGTAAGAATTTATATTAAAGTAAGCTTGTATATTTCGTTAACGGACAGTCTGTTAATATACAGTTAGACACAGAAGCCAGTTTGTATAAATTTTTCATATCCTGGTAGTTAAGCAATGCGCATTATTTTTAGACCTTGGTAAATTTGATGGTTTCGACTGAAAAAAAGACAAATTTCACTTTTAATCAAATTTTATACTAACCAAATGTCTTTCGTTATTACAACCGTCCGGATGCCAATGTGAAAAGATAAGCAATTGTAAGGATAGCCGTGTGTACCACTCAAGGCCGATAAGCTCGTATCTCATCTAATCGATACGCAGAACTCAGGCACATTCCACAGGATGGTGGAATATGTCTTGAAACCAGTACAACACTATATTCCAGCCTCCAGATTGCATTAAAAATTTCGCTTCTGCAGTGGAGCGTTTAAAACCATGGTTCGAGTTAAATAACGGATACGAGCCACTGAAAATATAACGCGCTCCAACAAAACAGCACACAACTGCTAATCAAGCGACACAAAATATTGTCGATTTTGGTTTATTGGAACCAACCTTCTCTTTTTACTAAGATATCATTGTTTACGTCAGGAAAAACATTATTTTGCTTCAACTGACGTCTGATTTATACCCATTGTTTGATGTAGCTAATCCCGACCCGTTTTTTAGCCACGCCCCATACAAATTAATTTGCAAACAAACAGGCTGCAAGACGTGTGCCCTGCTTAACTAAAAGCGTGACTATTTTCAAATTGACATTTCAATGTTGGTATCGGTTACTAACACAATAGCCATAGTGTTAGTATCCTTTACAGACTCGGTATATATATATTATATAGAGTGAGTTAGCGTTGAAGTCGCATTTTCGAGACTTTATATGATATTAGCTTCACTACTATAGGTTTACACATTTGTCTAGGAGATTGTACCGTCCTATTATCCCACATTCTTCACCCAAATATATAGTGGTAAAAGGGCGTAATACCGGCTCCTACTGATGAGTCGCCAGTAAGCACGAAACGAATGTGCATGAGATTATACTTTCCGTTCATGCTGCCTTTGGTTTATCCTTCTGGTCACAACTGAACCAGTTTGTTTCTAGGTTCGCAACACCTAATACATTATTGCATACGGATTAAAAGTTTTCGCATAGAGCAACTAATTTAAAAAATTCACCGCACAGATTTCGAAGTACCGAAAAATTCAATACGAAGCATTTTTTCGTTTTACTTTTATGACTCAGCGTTGCCTAAGGAGCAGAACGTAGAGAACTGAGTTATTTGCTTATCATTCGATATATGTGTTAAACTATTTATATTAATAATTTTTCCCTCGAGGACTATAAGAAAAATGCGGGTACGAATATTAAAATGATCTATTTAAACACGAAGGTAACTGCGTTTCGTGAATATCTATTTAAAAGCAACTTGAACAATCACATTTTTTGATCCTTCTGATATAATAGCTTATTGCACTGTCTTCTATACCTATCATAGGAACAGCACAACGAAATGAAGTCGAATAGACACAATTTAACATATAATTTAAAATAAATTTGAAGTCAATGCTACAGCTGCAAAATCAAATGAAGAAAAAAGTGTTTGGAGTGAAAACTTCTGATACATAGGAAAAAACGCACACCCACATGTGTATAAGCACATATGTTTCTGATTGCTGCAGTTCTTATTGCAATCGAGGAGCTGCGATTGGAAATAAAAAAAACATGGTTTAATAAATTGATTACAGCAGTTGGCAATTACTACCAACCTAAAGGGCCATGGTTTCGTCCGACCTGTTGTCAGCGTGAGTCGAATTCACGACTTCTTGTGTTCCGATTGCGCCTCTACAACCTCGGGAGGCTATCACTTGATATACATTTCTCAAAGGTGGCTGCTGTTACTCCAACTCTTGGTTATCTTCACTAGGAAATGGTCTTTCATCCATTCGCTTCAACCATGCATTAACTGACTTCGTCTGGATAGCATTATTCACCGTTATAATGATTGCCGTGACACTGTTACACACTGTCGGAGCGACATCACCCAGTCTTTCGCTATTCTGGTAGCTATTACAGCGATCAACAAAATATGTTGCACTTAAAGTTCTGAATCCGTAGACCTTTAGCCGAGATTTAAATTTTCGGTTAATTTACTTCATCTCTCAGTCTGATTGATCTAATTTCACGTATAACACAGACATACAACTTTCCTAAAATAATAAAAGATTAACTAATTATGCATTAGAACTAATATTTTATGTGAAAGTGTAATAACCAATTGCAGATACTTGTTTTATAAAACATTCATTGTTCATCCTCGGTCAGAATTTTGATTTAATGTATTTTGAGACATACTTATGTGCTCATTTGTCGATGATCCGCTCATGACACCACAAAAGAGACAAGTAACATAAAAATAGATAATTTTTGTTTAAACCGCTTCAGTTAAACTTAGTGGACCATTGCGAACAAAGTAATGATATGGAATAGATAAGTTTTCGCTATGTGTGTTTGTTTGCGCGCTTCATGTGTATTTGTTTATAGTTGTGAAGTATTCGGTAAAGTATAATTAATCGTACATCAACGTTCATCTAGGTGAAACAACTATGATGTAATGTCGATTTCTGCGTTGCTGCTTCGGACTTATTGTATTTGAATTACTTTGTTAGATGAAGCATTTACTGGTGATATCACTGGTTAGTTTTGGAGCAAGCTAATACAAGCTCTACGATTCTCCTTCGTTCTATCAGATTTAATTTACTTGCAATTAAGATTTAATTTACTTCGCAAGTCATCATCCTTTATTCAATTAACTTAAGCGGGTACACATTAGCAATAAATATTTGCAGAGATGCATCTAATTTAATCTACCTGAATTCAATCTCAGTTAGCGTAATGATTTTTATTGTCATGGAGTTTTAGGTAAGAATTATCTGTCCATGTGTATAGCTTGACTTAAAATTAAGTTAGATTACCGTGTAGCTGTCTGTTCTAAAATATCATTTTCTAATATTTGAACGTTTGTAAAAAAAATGACATCCAGAAACAGTAATGAACATAATGCATCATTTTCAATCGTAAGTTGGAGTTCAATCAATTGATTAGCTATGTGAAAGTAATTGTTCATATCATAGTATTCATGATTCCTAAAAGCTAACATGCCATGCAATAATCGAATTTACTATATGGGCCTTAATGGCATTTTTTATAAGAAGCGTTTCTTTAATTATTCAATAAAGATATATGTTGACGAAACCATAAATTGTTCTCACCAAATCTGAAGCATCAAAACAATCAGAAGCTTCGGCTAGTGTCATCACCGTATTAATTATTACAATTTAACAGAATACAAACAATCATTTTTTTTGCTTTCGCAGTTCAACCAACGATTGCATTGATAAGCGTGTAAAATGCCCCCCACGCATTACCTGAACATCGCAATGAAGAGACGGAAGTTAAGTATAAATTTTAGTTCAGCCGTTTTTACGCATTTTTAATTTAAATTGTGAAATAGAGCATATATGGAAGTGTAAATTAAATTTAGCGCAGATATGTGTTGGAGTAGCCATCTTTGAGTCCGAGAAAGCTTTACTGGTCCTATTTAGTGCTGACGTGAATACAAAAGAAGGTCAACGCAGAAGTGCATGAATTAAGATGAAGTAAAGGCAGACAAATGATGGAAGCAGTAATTGAATAGCGGTAGTGAATACAGAATAATTTAACTAAAGGGACGTGTTTTAAACGAGCAAACGCCTATAAATAAATTAATAAAAATAAAGCGTGTGTGTCTAGTAAACTGGCTCTTTGTGTTGGCTTAAATAACACGATCGAAATTCAAGCAACACAGATGAAAATCATAACTAAATAAGTTAGAAGTAATTAAGTCTAAGCTGGTTGAATCAATCATAGTAAACACTGAGGGATTCCGCATGAGCAGTTTAACTAATATGACTGAGCAGAACAAGGGCGATCGAGCCCAGTTTGCAGAAGACAAAACTTTGCCAGTGCTTACATCATAATCGACCAGTTATTTACGCTCTACATCGGAATTTAACACAATGCTTGTGTCCCTGGGTGTGCAAAGACCATAGTAGTAATTTGAAAAACGAGAAACTTCTGTGCGAGAGCAAGATCTTTAGTTAATGGCACAGATTTTCTGCGTGGTAGCAGACCTGCTATTTTCAGAAGTTACACGGCGGATAATTAATCACTACCGTGCCAGGCCTCGGGAGGGGTTTTCCGAATTATACAGACATAAAGCACTACCGGGTCAGATATGGCGCTCTGTATAGCACACTAGAAGGCATGAATGAAAGAATGCTGGACTTACAATGTTTGGCAATTGTGGCCATCGCACTGGTGTCGGTGACTCCACGCATGAACCCTGTTGAAACAGCTGAAAGTGGTACATATTTTCTGGGAATTCTTCACGGCATACAGAGCGGGTCCGGTACGTAAAGCGGCATTCAGTGGCTTAGAAGTAGCTATGACAAGTACATTTCTTAGGAGCCGGCAAAGTTAATATTGTTCTCTGAAAGAACAGCCAATTCAATGGGGAAATAGATCCACCACCTCAAGAAAATTGATAAACAAAGTGCTGTCCAGAAAATCCCCGATTTGGGCTCATAATTAGAGGTCGGCGGAAAATGATCAGCAAAGCAACCTACAATCTGCTCAGGTTCAGAGGGCCTCGAAGAAAATGATGTCTGCGAAATGTTTTCACACGTAAGGAATTTTATAAAGGTAAAATGTTGGAGCTCTTCAACGGACAAATTCTCCAGGCCAAAGATCGATTGCTTGAAACTGTGGTTTAAATTAAATAAAGGTTATAAACCACCAATGTTATATGCTGTACCTCCACCGAGACTGTCAACAACATCTCAGGCAGTGCAAGAGATGATGGAGGCCAGTGTACTTCGGCCATCCTCTTCTGCGCTGCGAGTTCTTACAGTTTACGATACAAAAGAGGATGATTCGCTCTGAATGGTGGCTGATTTGCGGCAATTAAACGCAGTGACTAAACCTAATCCTTATCCGATGCCGGCCCTACGCGATCTTTTACTTGAGCTAGCAGAATGCTAGTGATTGACCTAAAGCAAGGCTTTTGCGAAATTGGCGCTCGGCCCGATGAACATTTATATAATTAAACGAACATTGGTTGCGCGGGCGGTGATAACAATTATTCTAATTAAGGTTGCGATCTTAATTAACACTTTTATTATTCTTAGTAAGAAAAGTCATTTTTAATTTTAACATATTTTAATGAAGTATTTTTTTCTTCCATTCTTCAACAATTAAATGTCCTCGTCGATATGTAAACAAATTTGCTCACAGAGTTCTTCTATATGTTTACTCACTAATGTCAGTTCGTGCACAATTGTAGTCAATTTCCCACCCGTTCCAATGTAAGAAGAAACAATTATAATACGCAAGAAATACAAATCTTAATTTTAAAACTTGCAATTTAAGTAGACCTCGTCATACTATCCTTGTAACATTTCTTTGTAAAGCTGGAATTCCAGAAGAATTATTTAAATTTCCGTTTAATACAAATAATTCCATGTTCTACGTTTGAGCACATTTATAATTAATAAATTTATTTATAATTCATACATACAGAAGTATTTTATAAACTTAGTCAATTGATTATACATGAAAATTTAATAATAAATAACGATTAAATATTTTATCATTTATTGCTAATCACGGCATAATCAACAAATAAATTAATCATGATTATAATCAAGGTTGCTAGCTTGATATAAGCACCTGACCCATTAATTACTCTCATTTGTCATTATAAACTAAGAATTGTATAGTGTAGAAAAGGCATTTCATTCAGTAGACCTGCTTCGTCCATATTGGGAACTCATCATTTACTGGCCAGAATTTGCCGCGGACATAGCTCGAACCTGGGCACTTTTACTTCGGAATCTGTTGCTCTAACCATTGATCCACCCTACCGTACACTACACCACACACATTTTTCAGTTATATACGAACGAATTTAACTTGGTTAGTCTATTCTCCCTTTAGGTGGAGCTCATATGGCATCCATTTAGACCCAAAGTTCCAACTAACCATCTCCAATCTGGTCCGATGGCCGCTAGAAAATAGCAGTACATGCACACCAATATCATTTCCAATTCACACGGGTACAATTTTGCCTAAAGAACGCACCAAAAATGTGCAAAGAATGGTAGGCTCTTTTGTGTCCCAATTTACCTGAACTACAAAAGTCGTTGATGATGTTATTATATAGGCAGCTAAAGTAGATGCTGTCCAACGCCGTATCTATCATGAAAATATACAGATAGATATTAAAGTGAGGTTCCTGGGTCACTCAGCTTCAGCAGAGGGATATATGTCATTAGATTCAAGCGTACATCCTAACAAGGTTTATCCTGTGCCAACCACTAGAAAGCAATTGCACAGGTTTATTGGTATGATAAATTTCTATAGACCATATCCTATGGGGATAGCGGCTAAAAAACAACTCCTGTCCAAGGTAACTATTATTAAGGTTCCGTTTCGATGGACGAAGGAGGCCAAATAAGTGTTTATCTAATGTAAGCACAAATTTAAACAAGTCGTTATTTTCATTTTCCTGGTGGAAATCATGTCAGTTGCAACTGGTGAATCAAATATTGGCATATGAGCAATATAACAATCAGACGGACGTTCAACGGAACATATAAACCACGGTGTTACTATAGTAGAGCCAATGGACACGATTTATTAATATTACAATGGGATCTGCGAAAGTTTAGATTACTTTTAAACGGTGGTAGCATATACGTCATTACCGATCACAGAGCACTAGGTGTGGAAAATAAATGTGTACATCGAGCTATTGAAGTACCCAGAGAATATGGTGTAACGATTCACCATCAAACGTTATCGAGTAGCCGGTGCTCTCAGGCGATGCCTTCAGCAGAATATTTTCTCTTCGAGTATCGTCACTTAACGAGGTCTCTGAGGAAAAAGGCAGAAATATAACACGCGTAGTTAAAGTCAAATCGGTATCTGCTTCACCTAAAGCGCTAACCCTGCAACATAGACTATTTATGCGAAATGAAGGACAAACAGTGCAATAACTGATATATTTTTGATATGAAACAATTGGGACATACCAGATTTGGGTGTCGTATGGAAACATTGCAACCTCAATTTTATTGGCCCGGAAAGTCCAAAGAGATTCAAAATATTTGGCAAAATGCATTACATATCGGCGTTGCAAGCGCCAAAATTGAAAAATAACACAGATTAGCTTCAATGCTACTGCATAAAACAAATATTTGTATATTAACTTGGTGGGCATCTGCTTTTGTCTCGAGGTGGGGTAGTTAATGTGTTTTTCATGGTAAAAAAATTATCGAAATTGCACCATTGAAATAAATCAAAACAGAGAAAATTAAACACAACAACACAAATTCTTGTTACCAACCAGGGTTCAAGGTAAGATTCAAGGACTTTAAATCGGTTGTGCAAAAAGATCTTTTACAGACAATAACTTATCAAAATCAGACTAACGCGACGGGGGAGCAAGCATACAGGACGATGTTGGTGCCAAGAAGCCATGGGGTCCTGGCGAGACAGATAAAATTTGGCTGAGTGGGCCATGCACTTTACAATATCGATGGCCACAGAAATTATTCCGGAAACCATGCACTAAGGAGGGCAGATACGAATGTTGCTCCATAGGAGATATTCAGGGTGCGCCCGCAGCAGCTAACATAAATTAAGTGCACAAAATCAACAAGTCTATGCATAGAGACTTACACGCACTCGCCTACGGACCGGGGACTACGTCATGGTGGCAAATGTGGAGCTATTATCACTACATACTATCAATGTCGGCCGGCATCGTATGTAAAGTTTGAACGCAGAGCTCATCACTGTTTTCGATACCATGCACGACAGACCTGGCGTTGACTTATTTGATTTCTTAAGCAGGGTCTGTAGTCAATTTTTGACAGAGAACGATGTTTCAATAGCCATCTTTAAGGACGAGAACGCTCCAGTAAACATAGTTGTGGCTCACGTTAATAAAAGTGCATTTTATTGCAGAAGAACACGAATAAAATGAATGATGAAATCAGCTGTTGGGCCGCAGAATTGAATAAGAAATAACAATTCTTTGTAATTTGTTTCACTAAAAGAGAGACGAATTTTATACGAGCACACTATTTTAAATAATATATTAAGAGTGAAGCGTTTGCAATTGGCAAAATTCCTTCATCTGATGGTTTGGAAATCTTAGTTTGAATCTTAACCACACAGATGACAAACTAGGCGTAATTAAAGATTGGATGAATGAAGCATTCACAATATTTTATAATGGAATCCGTATCAACGACCAAACTAATATGGACGATCAGAGCAGTATTTGCGGTACAGTTACATAAGACCATTTTCTTTTCGCAAAATTTCAACTTGGCTGTAATGTATGGTACTTTATATTGTCAATATGTTAGAAAGAAATAGAGATAAAGGTGGACTAATCGCGTAAATTCCAGCTTAAAAAATTGAAAGCTGGTAACAAAAATAATGAAACATGCACACCCTCGCGTACACACACACACACACACACACACACAAACGATTCCCCATGTTATTCTTTTTCATTTCTTCTAGTAAACAAAAACTAGAAACCCGACTGTTATATTGTGTGATTTTTATAAAAAATGTGGCATTTGTGAAAATAACGACTGTTGGACTGTTCAATTGCAGAGAGCTTTTTCTTTATATTTAAATTTAGCAGGCGTTTTCCTGTATACAGAAACATCAATTGTTTATGAAACATTCGATAGTTCACTGATTTAAAAAATACTTTTAGTAAATATTTTGGATGGTGTATCCCTTTTATAAGGCTTACAGAAATATATTTTCATTTGATTGGGTATGGATTCGTTAATTTTCTGTTTTGGTAATAATTATAATTTGCTTGTACAAACTTTTAATATAACAGTTTTATAATAAAAGGAAGTTAGTTTTTCTGTATAACATGAAGGTCGCATTGGAGAACGATTAATTAGCATGCTCATTTAATATAAAAAATGCAGAGAAGTCCGAATACCTGGAATCTACAACGTCAATTCATCGGCGACGAGTTTAGGTACCAAAAATTTCTTTCAGTTCACTTTCACATAGCACAAATATATGCCTGGGATATTGCTCAATTAGTTCAGAGATCCGAAGATGTTGAGAATATCTACGGTTGTTGTATGATTGTTGGGGCAGTAAACGCGCCAAAAGCTCTATTTAAGACTGGCGAGAATTTCTGCGAATTAACCTGCAGAAGTGCAAATCTTAAAACCCTGAATAAATAAGGAGAATTGCTGGAAGTAGCAGTTGAGTTTCACGCCTTGATGGCATATAAAGAAATATTATGCAAATAAGTCTTATCAACGAGAAACCCTTTTTACTAGATAACTGAAATATATAATGATGCTTAATAAAGAAAACGTATAAAGTAAAAATATAACCTATCATTCTTCCTTAGAATGACTGGTTCGTACTTTAGCAACACAGATGATTATGCTAATCAAAGAGTCGGGAAATATTTTATCACATTATGATAAAACGATATCTGTCAACACAGAGGGATTTCGTATGTGGAGCCCAATTCACATGGATAAACACAATAATGACGAACGAGTCCAAATGGCAGCATAAGATCCTCTCCCAGTGTTTGTGTTATAATTGGCTGGACTTTTCCGCTCCTCCTTACAATTTACTCACATAACTGCGCTTAAATATGTAGAAAGACCACAGCTTTGTTACGACAAAATTGAAGTCACATGAAAATGCAAAATTTCTCGCAAGAAACAGGAATTGTATTTGTGGCTTTCAAAATATTAGTGAATCATTAGAACTCTCATATGTATTTACAAGCTAGATATCTGAAAGTATTTACTGAATTATACAGACTCAAACCGCTAACAGGTAAGCTTACCTTAGATAACACGATACGAATTAAGTGATGGCTGTTCAAATTGACGGATTATTTACCAGGTTTGCAGCCGCACGAAACCATCATTTTTAAGCTGATCAATTCTACCAGATATGGCGCTCTGCCAAGAAAGCATTGTGCGGCCTGGAAGGTAAAGACCAGGCTCTAGAATATTCAGCACTGCTGGCCATCACAAACACGGTTTAACGGCACCACGGAAGATCCTCATTTCAGAAGAGTGCGGATGCGACATTTATTTGGGTTATCCTTTGTGTCGTATACCGGGAATAGGTAAGGAACGGTGGTAATTTGTGGCTTAGAAACAGTCGCCAAACTTTAAGGCACCAGCATCTATGGAAACAGCTGTGACGAATAAATCGCTTTTTCGGTAGTCACATTGGAATAGTTCACTGAAATTACGGCCATTTCTAGGTGGCAAAAGTGTCTTCCATATTAATGACATTGATAGGCGATGTGCTGTGCAGAATTGAAGACCTGCTGCTAGTCATAGTTATTGGTCCATGGAGGAGGTCTACATGAACACCTTCAGTCTGCTGAGAATAAGATTGCGACGAGGGAAATATTGCATGGGCAACAATTTCTATTTAAATTATATATATAAATATATATATATATATATATATATATATATATAAATATATATATATATATATATATATATATATATATATATATATATATATATAGAACTCTACAATATGAAGCCTGTGATTATACAATCGCACACTTGGACTAATGTTTCGGCTTCGCCTATGCCCTGATCGTTTAAAATGAACGTCCTACACGAGCAGAATTATGCCAATCTACTTGCGTGGTGTTGATGGCTGCAAACGCCTAATGAACTAACTTATTATTAAGTAACGAAATTTACTCTTTTTTTGTTGCAAAAATCCAGGAATTCTGGGGGTTTAGACTTAATTTAAAAATAGATTAAGTCCATTGGGTGAGGCGAAAATGTATATGATTCTCTAGACCATAGAGTCTGTGCCTAATAAATTCTAGGTAATGATCCTCAGCGTAGTTTGATGCAAGTCTACCATCCAATGGTTAGAAAGAATTCTAATCCATTACCACATCATACACCATACAATCGAATGCAAAAATGTCCCGTGCCTAAGGTCGATTTCCTTAAACTTTGATTATAATTGAACAATAGCTACGAACCCCAAAGTTTATATGGTGTTCTTATAATTTATGTTACGAAAAAGAAAGGTTTACTCCCACCTGCGACGGATATTTGGTAATTAAACTCTGACGAACAATCAGCTGTATCCAAAGTCTGCCTTGCGCAATCTGTTCCTGCAGCTAGTCGGTTTAGAGCGGTTTGTCTAACTTGACCTAAATCAAGACAGGCAAATGGACGTCGGGTACAAAAACCACGGGAATGTGGCGTTGCAAAGATTCGTAAGCAATTTGAAATTTACTCGGACAACGTTTTGTCTCCGGAACAAACTAACTGTGTTCCATATGATGATAATTACTTCGTAAACGATTTAAACTGCACTGCAGCATACGGTGACAATGTAAATATTTGGTCAAACATAGAATAACATTTGTCTGCATCCTGGCGTTGGGTGCAGTTTTGGTTTGATTAACCTGGCCTAATCAAGGGAATTCATAGCTACACTACATGCCAGCGTTGTAAACTGCCAAAAAACGAAAAGATCACATATTTTTAGTTAAAGGCTACACCACGAAATCGATTTGTGCATATCACCTCATTGAGAGTATCGCCCGTGGCGCGTAATGTGGCAGTCGATGTTGTTTCATGATTGATTTCATTACCGAGCTTGTCTCTTTTGTACGATTGAAGAAAATAATAAAAAAACATTTTTTTACGATGCTTAGAAGAATGCTGGATTGATCGATGTTTGCATCACTATTTCTATAGTAGCCGACTAGGATACACTGTTCGATGGGACGGAATTTTTTCAGTGGTGCAAGAACATTGATATGAAGCACTCCAATGCTGGCACTTATTACCCGCATACCAAAGCGACGACTGAATGAGCGCACCGGACGCTACAAGAGGTTATGCGATGTTGGTGCAATAAGACTCTTGGGTCAAAATTTGTCCCGATCAGCAAAATTCCCTTTGAGCAACGCATACATGGCTGCTTTGCGAAAAGTGACCAAACAACCTTTCCGTGCTAATCATTTATCAGTCAAAATGTCCAGGTTCTTCGCCAAGGATCATGATAATTACGTTTCTAGAGTTACTTGCATGATTTCTGGTCTACAATTTGAAAATAGCAATAGGAGTGATGCGGCGGAAAAAAATGAGAAGGCAATTTCGACGGAATTGTCCTATTTGCTAGAAGATGGACGGATCACACATACCGAAAAAAAAACATCTAAATCCGGTTGGAACAAAAATACTCAGATTGTAAACCTTACCGAAGACGCATACACACGGTATTACGTTGAGACCATTTGTTTCAATCACAAATATGCCAGCACATGCATTTGACAAATGGTTGACTAGCCTATTGAAGCAGAACGAGGAATTACCTATCCGTGAACACGTTGATAGATTCCTTTGAATTTGTTGTACGGAAGACAAATTTAATACTTAAAATCATTGGATATATTTGCTTGATGTTTCTACATTATTTACCTATGCCCATTTGAAGGAAGCCTTTTAATTTGCATGTCATTATGTCCGGGATAATTTCCAAAATTTACACTGAGTGAAAGGCAGTTGGAAAGGTTAAAGTATTTATGTTGTTCAGATATTAAACTCATTTTTATTGTCAACTATGCAGACCAAAAAGTGGTTTGGGAATGGGTCCGGCTTTAAGCTCTAACCGAATGTTAGATTTGCAATTGAAAACGAAGAAAATGATACTCTAGTTTTACTTGATTTTAAGCTCAAAAATTATAACCGTTCGAACACTGTGCAGATCAGATTTTCATAAAACACCATGGACAGCGCAATATTTACATATTCAAAATTAATGAAGTTAACTTCATTTAAATTCTTCATCAATGCGAATACAACGCGACTCACTATAGATAAAAAATAAACTGGTCTTTAAGTGGTACCAACACAACGGTTATCGAGATATTAAAACTGTAAAGGGGTTTAACAAAACGGTTATTAAGATGGGCTAAATTTCGCCAAAAAGTTGCGAAGTAGCAACCAATTTTAACACCTGTTATTCCACAAAATACATGCTATCTGGACTCGGTTGACAGCAGTTGGCATATTACGTTGTTGTCGTGATATAATTTAACTAAAACTATAATTGTTGTATATTTTTGGTGCGGGTCAGCTCTACCTTGTAATAGAATTAGCTTTATACAAAGTTTTTACCAATGCAAAATCGAGGAAAACTGACTATGTATGCGATGCATCCATTCTGCAAAGATTACTAAAATCGGGATTTTAGAATTAGGCTAAATTTGACAACAATTGAGAATAAAAACGATTTTGAAAACCAGCTTCTCCAAGGTGGCCTTATACTCGCCTCGGT
This sequence comes from Eudiplozoon nipponicum, assembly GCA_029291075.1. Classification (NCBI taxonomy): domain Eukaryota; kingdom Metazoa; phylum Platyhelminthes; class Monogenea; order Mazocraeidea; family Diplozoidae; genus Eudiplozoon; species Eudiplozoon nipponicum. Next base: position 141,255 of record JAQBSW010000099.1, read on the forward strand.
CATTATCAGTGATACATAATCAAAAATTACATTTCCACAAAATATAAGCAGCTCAATTTCTGTTTCTTTGAAAAAATAGTGAGATCTACATCAAAATTAACTTGGCTTAAAATTATGAATTATTTGTTCATGCAGCCATGTTGGATCTGACATGAATTCACGTTTATAAAGGCGACTTCGTTGAGTTAATTAATAGTCCGTTTATTTGCCTGATTTATATTTAAATAATTCCATTCTTGAAGTACCGGACATATACGAATTTATGCAGATATCACTTTTTTGATCAGAACAATTATTGGATTTTCACTAAAACAAATTTGTTTAAAATTTAGTTCTAAAGGATGCCATTTAGATTCTACCTAAAGAAATGCCTAACTAAGAAAGATTTATAAGCAAATAACTGAATATTATGTATAGTGTGTGCTAGGATGGCTCAGTAATTTTAGCGACAGATTCCAAAGCCGACGTGCCAAGTTTCGAGCTCTATCGGCGGCAAATACTGGACAAAACGTGATGAGTTCTCAATAAGGACTAAACCGATCTATTAGATTAAATTGCACCAAACTATACAATGCTTGGTTTAAACTAAGAAATATATATAATAATAATAATGTATCAGGTGTCAATATCAAGAGCGCAGCTTTGATTAAAAGTAAATGTTATCACTGCAACCGATGTTTTTTGTCGATTTAAATAAACCGTTTATCGTTTTCTAGTGTTCGTTGAAACTGTCGCTGCCGTAAGTTTTGTCTTTGACTTAGTCAGGCCTCCAAGAGAAACGTTTCATCATAAGCTTCCATAAAAAGGGTTACTGCATTCATGACTGACTGCTTAGTTTTTATATTGGAGGCTGATGTATATATAAGTTACAGGATATACATATTATGAGAGATTTGGCTGTGTGACATGCATTCGTGAGATGTTGATAAATGAGGCACTGAAAACATAATTCTATTTTTTACTTATGAAATTATTGTAACAAAATTCTAATGTATTTTTGAAGTTGAGCCCTAATCCGAATGATATTCATGAGATTCGTTCTCTTTCTCACAAAAGATTTAAAAATATTCTGTAACACAATAATAATTCTTTTGGAATGCGAGAACAAAAGAAAGTTGATGTTCTATTAATAAGGACATTTAATGCAGCTAAACGACGGGTAGCTAATTTTCCGTTAACAGCAGTCAAAGAGAAACAACCGTTAATGTAGACATCAAATATTATTTACAACTATACATGCGCAATTTGCCGATCAACCTACATAGGCCAATCGACGAGACGTTTAGTTATTTGAATGAGAGAACATTGCAACTTAAACGCCTGTTTTAAATCAAACGGTGAATACACGTCTGCTATTGCGCAACACATCATCGAAACATCGCACGTATGTTCTCCAGACGTAGCATTCAAAGTAATTACTAAATGCAATAACAAAAGGGAGCTAGCCACATACGAAGCCTTATGGATAAACAAATTGCAGCCGGATTTATGCAAACAGAAAAAGCATGTTCAGGCATTGAACTTCAACTGGTGGTGATGCACTCTCGCAACGTTAACATTTCTTATTTTGCTTGACCTTCCAATATATATATATATATATATATATAAGGAGACGTTTGTTTGTAGATACCTGAGAAGAATATGAGTAAGAAAACGTTCTTGCATCTGATAAATTATTCTTTTAATTTTGCGCATAGGAAGGGTACAATAATAAATCTTTAAATCAATTGTGCCATCTTGATATAAGCAACAATTTCATTGGATCTGACCAGTCGTATAAAGTAGAAAAACAATCTTCAGTCAAGTTTACCTAGACGTTTCGATCTTCCGTAGTTATTATCGGAGCACTGTGGCGAGCTAAATAACAAAGATGAAACAGCAGTACATATATAAGACGTTAAAAAATTGTATATGCCGCTCTCAATCTCATTAGTCTCGCATACATTTTACTTGACTGGAAATGTCGTCAGTCGGTTCACCTTTACAATTGGATTATCATCAGCTAATTTTGAAACGGAACGGTATACGTGACTAACTAACAAGATTTATTTGGTATTAAATAGTAAATCAGAAATACCCATGATTCTGTCATATTTGTGCCTTGTTAGCTCATAATTGTCATCTAACAATTCAAGAGTAAAATAATGTCATATTAAATATTAAATTTAAAGAATGGTTTAAGAAAATAAACTAAACCTAAAAATGAAAATATCACTACATTATGAAAGAGGTTCAGGAATCCGGACGCATAATGGGAAGTGGAAGATTTTTTTCCAATAATGTGAATGTAGAAGCGTTAATATCAAGATGTATAACAGAGTACATAAACCTACATGAGCAGTCTAGCAACAACGAGGTCGTGAAAACCTCGAGAGTTATCTTTAAGTTCTTAAAACGGGAGTTGAACTGAAATAATCTATCATAAAATTTTATTAACAATCACAGCAAAGACGTAGGCAGAATAATATTGATTAAAAATGTGTAAAGCAGAGGCATTTGCATTGATTCCAGCTGTATCATCATAGTTAATGTAATAAAATAGTAATTAGCATTAAATAAGTGAATTGAGCATTTTTGTTAAGCGAACACATCTGTTTAACTTGGGTAAAATATAACGAAAACCGTAAAACGCGCGATTTCAAAAAAAAGTATGCACCTGAGATTATTATAATATACTGGAGTTTAGGTTTTATATATAAGCAAGCGGCATCTGTGTTATGCAAACAAGTAGTCGTATATGCTCCTAGCAAGAGTCATTATCATGTTCTCGATATTTGTAGGCCATAAAATGGACATCCTTGAGATTAGTGGTAGTGTTCAACACCTGTTTGACCACCATGTATTAATAAATTATCCTTTAGCAGATTCGTCCCTAACATCTGGTATACTTACTGGAGTTTTGGTTCCTTCACTTTTCTCCAGTGTCTTTACTTTGGCCATGACTTATTCCAAAGTGAACATATTAACAGACGAAATGATAAGAGAGACAACTTTATTGGAATTTAAGAATGAAAACAGTAAATCTATGTTCGTTTACACAGACTTGGCTCTAGCATGATAAATTTGCTTGACTGACACAAAGTTATCCAATTGCTTTTTAACTAGATTAATCTGCTACTTATTAAGAGTTTTAAATACATACTTTAGGCACTTCTAATATTTTACTTATTAATCATCCATTAATTAAAATATTTAAAATATACAATCTGCCATCTATCAATATCCATTTATGCCAGGAGCCGTGTTCTAATCGCTAGATAACAATATTACTTTTACTTAGTAATTTATCTATCAGTTGACTGTTTAATTAATAAATTAAATATTAACAGACCAACATTTATACATTTATAAAGCAAAGATCGTCTGTGCCGTATAGCCACTGTACAACACTATCTAATTCTCTACGGGGAATGATGATACGCTTTAGTGCGCAGCTAGATTTGATCGATGTCATAAACCTCTTTAGGAAATTCTTGTGTAGCAAACCTAAATTCAAGTTAATACGTAGGCATTTATATATCAACAGCGTAATCTGTACCATCTATAACCATTATGGCACTGAAGGTACTTTAAAATCATCTGGTGGTCTCTTCAAAGGGATTCTTGACGGGCGGGATTTTAACTTCCCGGCCGAGAACATAAAACTCCGACTACCGAAATTGTACTGCTCGTTGGTTCAAAAAAAGGCACTGACCAACGTGCTTCTAAGGACACTTTACATTCATTTGGCATCTTCATCGAACTTACTGATGATGGTCGTAAAATCAGCTTGTCCACCGTGCTCATACAACAGAAACAAGCAGCATTGTGTTGTTTTTTGAGCAAATATTGCATTGGGAGACGGGCAAATCAGTTTCAACGATTTCAATTTAGTGACGAGATTTTTGTGCATCGTAATCTTCTGCAATTCACAGTAACATGCTATGAACAAATGACTGCGTTCTCCTTATTTTTGACATAAATTGGAAAATATTGAGCACATTCCTGGTTATCTTCACAGTTTCCTGGCTTGCATCATTTAGCCTCAACTGAGTATTAATCATTGTCATCTCGCTTCCATCTATCTCCGGTAAAGTAATTGCAGCGACACTATTAAGCTCGTTCAAAGCGGCATCGCCTGATATTTCACTAGCAGTTTCGCCATTTTGTTGTTCAACTCATGTTGAAATACCACACACAGATACATCATCCTTTAGTCGACTCGTCATAGCAATCTGGTACGCAAACTGGACTTTAATTTACAGAACCTATCTCACCGTTTTTTTAAAAATTTGATTGTGGTTTCATCAGTTTAACCAACACTTTATACAAAGTAACCATATTTAAAATTGAAATATAAAAATATTCAACTTTATTAAAATTTGGAAGCAGTACCAGTAAAAGGGTTTTCGCTTATCTAGACCACGTCAGGTAATACTACTTTGGGTTTGGTAACGGAAAGTTATCTACGAAAAGCCAAATTCCTATTAGATTATTTCCTATTGCCTTTTAACATTAATTTAAATCAAGGTAACGATCTTGATATAAACACTTCCCATTTTTCATTTTAAGGTGCATATCCTACTATTTCTTAAAAGCTTCAAATCCACAATTTAATGACGTGCGAAATTTCATTCTTTACTTGTTTATTTAATTAATAAATATAATATAGTCAATTTATCTACTGACACTAATCTATTATGACTGGCATTGTGTTTTAGATGCTCTGTTAAAAAATAGTTACTCCTAGTATTTGTATTAATCAAAAATTTCGGAAATAAATAAAATATAAACAATCTAAGATTTTGCACTAATTAAGCAAGCATCGTTAGAAGTTTCAAGTTGCACTACTACAAACATATTTATTGTATGGTCATTTGTAAGTCTGTTTGAGTTACAATCAAGCAGGTATCGACGATAGTAAAACAGATAGGTTATGTGGCTCTAAGTACAAAGTTTTGACCGTCTCATTTAGACAACAACAATTAGTCGTTTTCCACAGCGCTCTAACAACACTCAGACAACGGACATAAGAAGTCTGAACTACAATTAAAATTAAGAGATTTAAATAGGTTAGGATTAGAATAGTCAGCCAATCATATTCACGATTAATACTTAAAATATGTAATAAGAATGCTAAAGGAAATCCTCTTAACGAGCATAGAAAATTGCTAAGCTTATAAAAAAATATAAAAAACGAAAAGTTTATTGTTACTTAGTAGAATTGAACAATATTGCTAGCAATGTGTATAATCAGGCTTCAAAAAATAGGAAACCCGTTAATATGAACAGTCATTATGTTTCATTTTAAAATTTCAACAAACATGGTACATAACTTGATTGATTTAGACAAACGCCCATTCGTTTGAAATAAATAGCCTATTAAAGATATAAATACAAATGATACAACAAAAAAATTATCACAAATTCATTTAGCATTAAAGAATTATTCAATATATGTGCATTACTCTATTTAGTAACATTTGATATGAAAAAGGAATTGCATATGTAATTTAAATAAAGATATGAACATATACGTGCTGCCTAGCCACTTTCAGGGACATTTTCACTCCTTTAGGTACATAACACTATTTTCAATTTAACATTCATGTCTATTAATATCCATTATAAGAATATTCTTCATTTTTATAAATTAGTTCATTTTTCTAAAACTGTCATGTCCGTTTGATTCAATACTTCATTGTTTAATCGGTAACTAGATTTGAAAGAAACAAGGTGTGATTCCATGTTGTGCCCCACAGGGTGTTGACAACTTTTCTTCGAACTAATAATATAATTATCTTTCTTTAGGAGGCAATTTTTGAATTTCTTTTATAACCTCCTATTTATTTTATTTTATTGTCCTATTGAAACATTTTTTCTTCATTTATGTTTAATTTTACTGACCATTAGTTATTTACCGGGAAAATTTTCACTCCGGCATTCACAGTATCTTGCCAATTCCTTACACGGATGTTTACCGTTTTTACTTCACCTAGGAAAGTAAGTGTAAAAAATAGGTCTGAGGTATGCCATGTGGAATTAACATATACCACTTTAGTTTTATTTAGATGAGTCATATACGTGCCATTAATTATATGTAACTGATTATTTCTCAGTCTTAATCAAACGCGCTCAAAAATATACAAAGGCCTAGCGTACGCTTATCCAGTGAATCGCCAGCATGTGTAAGTAAATCACGGTAATTTCATTTCGATGAGTGTAGACATGCAGACACATATATAAATAATTACCTAGTGAAAAGACCGATATGTTTAGTAGATCTACCAGCCTGATTAACTTCTTAACTTATTTATGGTCAAATTGATTGTGGGATGTGCTTTCCGTTGAAGAAGGCTTCCGAAACCAGAAGTCGAAATATCCGCAGGTAACTAGATTCGATTGATTTCGGACATTTTAAAATTGAGCTTGTGTAATTTCGTTTAACCGAATTACATTCGCGGAATTATATATATATATATATATATATATATATATATATATACATCATACATACATATAAACTTTCATAATTTAGCAAATTCCATTCATTTATGAAACCGGCTTTGTCTTTACTGGGCACCAATCAAATTTTTATCGAGTTGCTGCTAAAAAGCTCAAACTACGGCGCATATGCAACACAGTTCCAAAATTTAGCCACTGCGCCATCCATTCAGCGCAGTACATGCAGCCGTCATTTATGTGTAAATCTTGTCCTTTCATCAATATTTCTATTTGTATTGCTTTCGAATAAAAGTTCTAACTTACCACATACGATTTGCTATAAGAAAATCTTTCAAACATTTCATTATCGCAGTTATTCATTGAACTTTTGCGGGGTTCCAGCTTCATATTTTTCAATGCCACGATTTGCGTACGCGGTTTGTAGCTTCGTATTATCACTATCAAAAGATCCGATTGATTCTCATTTCAAAGTACACATCTGTTTTGTCTTCGGTCAGGCTGGGTGCGTATTCTTCCCTTTCTTCCGAAGGCTTCAACATCGTTCATACTAACCATTGGAAATGAGGTACGATCCAATCTTCTTTGACTGGCGACGGTTCGCTTCATTTTTTATCAAACCATCCTCCGGCCTCTAGTCACACTTTCGCAGTAAGATTCTCACAATAGCAGATTTAAGTAAACGTCGTAAATTCGTTCCGAAACAGTTCCATTTATCTTTTAGTTTTTTTGACTCACCAAAGAATTTGTCTCAGTAACTAAGCTCAACATATGCTTATGCCTAGAGCACATGAAAACCGACACTCAACAACTAAATCTATATATATATATATATATATATATATATATATATATATATTTCGTTTCACCTTGTAAGGCAAATTTGTATTCTTCTCACGATGGTAACAGGGCAAGTGTGGATTGCAGTGTTGAACGCACATATTGTTTGGAGAATTCTGTACAGCCGTATGCGCCCCCTGCTACTTCCTCTCTCAGTTTGTTGCCAACAGTCTTTCAATCGGATTGGCAACCAACTGAAGAGGAAAAAAACAGATGCGCATACGGTGACAGAAGTTTCCAGCTATGCAACTTGCTGTCTTTGGCTTATACTTTAGGTCATATTTTAACTAATTTGTTACTAGGTGCACAGTAACTCATACGCCTTTGCATATACAATAGTTCCACGCTTAAAAACACACTATTTGACATTCAAGTTTGTTGTTTTATCAGTTCTGAATTTGAACATTGATTACCATTACATCGTAACAGTACATTTAGAATAAACATGTTCAATACTTTGTCTTTCCCCTACAACATTCTACACAAAAGATGATATTATGAAACATACCTGGAATTTTTTTGGAGATATCTGCAATTATATTGAGATTGGTCTGCTCCGCTCCCATGTTATATATATATATATATATATATAGAGATTTAGTTGTTGAGTGTGGGTTTTTCTCTAGGTGCATATGCATAGTTGGTTAGTTACTGAGACAAATTCCTTGGTGAGTCACAAAAACTAAAATATAAATAGAACTATTTCGGAGCGAGTTTACCACATTTGCTTAAATTTGCTATTGTGAGAATCTTATTGGGTAAGTATGACTAGAGGCCTAAGGATGGTTTGGGAAAAACTGAACCGAAACGTCGCCAGTGAAAGGAGATTGTATCGAACCTCATTTCCAGTGGTTATTATGAACGATGTTGAAACCTTCGGAACTATCACTACATTTTTTCTCACTCAGTCAACATGGAATAGAAAATAAAAAAATGCAAGAAATATTCCTGAGTGCATCGTTTTTTATAAAGAATTCAGTTAACGTTTCCGTAATTAATTAACCAATAACATTAATTTAACACCTATATATATATATATATATATATATATATATATATATATATATATTATAATTTATAGTCTTTCGTGGAATAGGGTAACCACGTTGTTTTAATTTCGCTACTGATATTAAATTCACCATTTTTTTAAAAATAGAAAAATAACCATAATCAATGGAATAACATTTATTGATATATATATATATATATATATATATATATATATATATATATATATATGCTGTTAAATACCTATTTACTAATATCTAGCTAAGTCAATGCATAAAGTTGCACTAATTTACCATGAATATTCGGTACTCCGGAAGCGAGGACCCGAAATGTCAGCATATCTGCTATATCAATCTACTGCTCCAAAAGGACAATTACAAATACGATAACAAGCAAAGGAATTGAAGTGTGAAGTTCAGTACTACTTTTTTAAAACTTTAGTCGCAACATTGATAAAATAAATACTATACCAAATGAGCAAGTGATACTGAAATAAATTATAATGGCAGTATTTCATTATAACTTTTCTATAACGTAGAAACTTCAATTAGTCCTATAAACCTGTTTGTCAGTTTTTGGGCACACATGGAGTAGGCTTTTGCGAACTTTTTGTCATAAGCGATACCAAAATATTTTTCAGCAAACATAGATTGCTATATGACTAAATCTTTCATGTATTACGTGACATCGTTGGTGCAGTTGAGGAAATATAAGATTCCGGAGCAAATGTGCTCCAAATCGAGCCCGGTCGTGAAAATTTTGTCAACTAGTTGATAAGTGCCCAATAATGACGACAGCCGTCTACTGAATAAAATTAATTTACTACGAACAAAATAAAATCCTGCGTTATTACTGAAAAATTCACATTGGCTTTTCCAGGCGACAATGTGTTTGTTGCATAATTATAGATCCGATTTAGCCAGATGGAAATTTATGTCGAAATCGATGCAAAATAGGCTCCATATGGAATATAGACTGACCAAAACATCTTCATTTGAATATAACTAAAATTTAACTGTAGTGCGCAGATTAAGTGGAGCAGTGAATGAATTGAGAGAGTGCATAGCAAATAGGTCTCACTTCGAGGTTCAGGCGCCAAAATTATATCAAGCACTTGATAAGTGTCTAATAAAGATTTACTTGCGTTAATTGATGAGTTGCATTTACTATCTTACGCAATATGTGGCTGATAATGACAACAGATGTACGAAAAATTGCAATAACACTTCAATTCGATATGCATTCGCTATGGGTCATTGTATCTGATTTTGAACGAATAACTGGTAGTAAACATTTGGAATTTTAAGTCAAACGTGAAACGAACTTCACACCCATTAAATGAAAGACTGACTGGTATCTAAATAAAATTTTGATGTACAGCACGACCTTAGTATCGTAGTGAATGTGTGGCAAGACACCTCTGTTCGAGCCCAGATTCTGACAAGTAATTGATGAGTTCTCATCAATGGCGAAACGGATCTACTTGATGAATTGAATTTAATAATTTAAGCAATTATTTATTTTGCCATAGTAATTCAGCTAAATATCACTAAACTAGCTGAAATTGTGTTTATTCGAGGGTCACAATTCGTGGATATCAGTCGGAGTTATTGATCAGAATCGATATCTAACAAGATGGAAAACCAAGCCAAAAAACGAGTTTGTACATAACTGAACTTTGGGTGCAGTGTGCGGCTAGGTTTTGTGGTGGATAGTCGCAAATTTCAAAGGTAATGTGCCTAGGTTCAAGCCTTGTTTACGAAAAAAATTCTGGAGAGTACTTGACGAATTCTAAATAAAGGCCAAATCAGTCTTATACAATGCTTACTTTTTTCCTAAACAAAAATTAGATTAGCGTTTATATCAGGTTTGCAACATTAATTTCAACATGTTATCACCACCCACGTAACCAATATTTGTTCAATTATGCAAATTTTCCATTCGATAAAATTTCTCGCGTGCTGTTTGTTTTATAATGACATATTTGTGTAGGTTAGTTAGAAATTAAGGTCAAGGGAAATGCCAATTTAGCTCGATTTGGAGGAAAGGCTTCCCAGGAAAAAAAATAGTATGCAACTGAATATTGTGGTTAGTCTTTTAGAAATTAGAGTTGGCTTCAAAAACCTTGCCGATCAAATTGAACATGTTATGCAGTTGTTCATGGTAATAATTCTCATTGTCTGGCATTAACATGGAAAATATTTGCATGATCAAAACTTCATTTAAAAAAATTAATTTATGCTGAATTTCGATCGGACTATTCTCCCACAATCAAATCTACTCTATATAAGGGCATATATATATATAATATATATATATATATATATATATATATATATATATATATATATATTACAACTAGAATTACTCACGGTATTATATTTAATCAATAATTCAAATTTAAGCAGCCTACCTTTCATCCAGTATTAATAACGGCAGTTTGTGCAATCTAGCTGCAATACTATACTACTTTTATACATATTTTTGACAGTTTAGTGGTATTTCCTTTGACCCTTAGAGATAACTATTTTAAAATTTCTCTTATTTAGCATGGGTAGTTTGAATTTATTGCTACCAACATTTCATTGCTTTTCTGCAAAATACCCGAGAGTTTAGACAAGTTATTAATTCGCAAAGCCATTAAATATTAATCGAACTTAATTCAAGTTAAACTTAAAGACAGGCAGGAAAAGATGAAAGAGAAATTCGAAGCTTGTCAGTATGTTATTGAAATATGAAAAACAATAAAGACAATATTTTAAACTTATGCAAAAAAGTAGACATTCTAAATAGATGAGCATGCGCTTCATAAACGTGTTAACAAAGAATATGCAAATGAATTGCAGGAAATGAAAAATTTAAAAATAGTTCATCCTCTTGAAAATAAATTTGAAGATATCCTAATTCTCAGGTGGTATTTTTCATGTATACAAATATGCATTCGTTAATGGAATATAAATTTAATTTAAAATGAAAACATGTGAACCAGCCCGAAAGCTAGATTAGGAAGTGGCTTTTCGAGTCGTCTTGAATGGTATTATTTCAAACAGTTTTCACACAATATCGGTGCCATCATCAACGGCCAACAGAAACTTTACCTTATGTGTTTGTTAGTGGAATAATTATGAAATTAGACGAGTTACTTAGCTTCAACTTGTGAATTTGGCTTCACAGTAGCTATTAAATAAATTTTTTTACGGTTGACTTTAGTTTAATTGTAAAAGTGGGACTTCTACTATATTTTCGACCCATAAACTGGAATAGAAAGTAGGCTTAATAAAAAAATGTTGCTCAACTTTGTAAAATACAAATTTAATAAATAAACGAGCACAATTTGTTCCAGATTTGTACGAGATCCTAAATTAATTTAAGGCAGTAATCATATTTGTGTGTGTGTGTGTGTGCGTGTATGCCTTGCAATATGTGAAAAAGGCATGAATAACACGAAATAGGTTGCAGAAAACGAGATTAAGGAAGCTTACAATGCCAATAAGCTAATGAGCATAAAACAGTGAGCGGAAACGGCAGAAGTTTTGATCAAAAAGCATCTTGATATCTTAGTTAATTCCTTGACTAAAATAAACCGCGGAGGATTTACAATAAAGAAAATTACCGATATAAATAATTTCAATGACAAAACTATTTTTTTATTCAGAATTTGTATATATCTGGCATGAAATTTAAGTAGCTCATAAAAGTTCTCTAATGATAAAATTCCAATTTCTCGCAATATCTCCATCGGAAGAATCATATCAGTTAATACGCAGGATTTCAAAAACTGTTTCCTCCTCTCGTTTTAATGAACAAACATGATTCATTATAAAGTGTATGGGAAATGGAATAAATTGGTGGATGAGGCTTATTAGGGTATATAATACGTATGCCCGTGTGAATATGAATGTGGGCATTTCCACTTACGTATACTTAATTCATGGCATGAAGGATAATCGGAGAAGGCAAAAACGGGGTTTTCTTTATATATATATATATATATATATATATATATATATTTCGTGAATACTAAACATCTCTTATACAATCATACATATTTATACATTTTGGGTTGTCAATTGGTTATGTTATTGGTGACAAATCTGACTCGTTATTACTGCTGTTTCTGGTTTTGACTAGTAGGTGAGTGTGTATGCGTTTGTGTTTGTGTTGTGTATGTGTGTTTGCATGTAAAGGTCATTCTCGCAGTATTGCGAAGTGATGTCTGAGATCTTGTCATGATTGTTTTGATAACTTTGAGAGTTAGCCCTTAGTGCAAAGGGCTATCCTGCGGCAGGATAGCTCAGTGGTTAGAGCACCAGATTCCGAAGCAGACGTGCCCAGGTTCGTATCCTGTCCGCGGCAAATTCTGGCCAGTACTTGATGAGTTCCCAATAAGGACGAAACCGGTCTACTGGATGAATTGCCTTTTCTACACTATACAATTCTTAGTTTATACTGACATATGTAAGTAATTAATGGGTCAGGTGTTTATATCAAGACCGCAACCTTGATTATAATAATTGTTATCACCACCCGCGCAACCAATGTTCGTTTAATTATATAAACGAGGTAGTGTTGGATGTTGTCCTTATCCTTCGTATACTTGAAGGTCATGTTTGTAAGCATGACTTTTACGACTTAAACTCCAATAAAGCCGGGCCCATCAGACAACAGCGGACTTTCGATTAAAGGGTTCTGGCTAGCAATCTCTATTTAATTGTCCACGTGCATTCAGCAATATTGGCCTTTCCCAGGATTTGAATAGTATTTGTCTCCGTTGTTCCCAATTTCGTGTAAATAAACAATCGATTGTTTTTTTCTTATCTACCTTGCAAGAATCAGCAGGTAGGGCGATACTTACTCCTGTCCACCTATCAATTCTTTATGGAGTAAATGTAAATTATTACTCTGATATATATTAGGGAAATATAAGAGAGCACCAAAATGCCAATTCCAACGAAGAATGGGTTATTTCTATATAACTTTCGAAGCTGACGTGTACCATCTTCCAGTTTGTTGAGTTCAAGTTTGCCATCTCATAGGTGGTCTGTCAATAAAAGCCAACGAGCACCATCTGTGCGGAATAGTTCTCTCTTTAAAGGTGACTGTAGTAGATTTTGTCCTTGTCAGAGCCACCACTCTCACTGCGTGCATTTGAAAATCTAGAATGTGGTTGACAGAGGCGAGTAAAGGCCCCTGAAATATTTACTTTTTGCTTATAAATTGAATGTAACGCTTTCAATGGAGAAGAAATAAACTATTTAGTGCTACCAAAATACAATTTTAAAGTTCGATAGAGATCAAACTCTTTATATATATATATATATATATATATATATAATACGCGATTTTCATGATGAAGAATGATAGTTTTCTCGATAAAATAAAGGATTAATATTATATTTTGTTATAGGATCTATATCACGATGCTCATTTAATAAATAAAACGTATAATATGCTAATAAAAAATAAATCTTGATAAGAAAGAATATTCTTTCAAGTAAGATACAATTAAGGATATACTTATTCAACAGCCCAGGCTTGGTGTGCTATAGTAGTGGGGCAAACTAATCTCAAAAATGTATTCAGACAATAAAAATACTTATAGAAGAACGTAAGAAACATAAATGTAACCATTCGATGGACTAAAAACCATTGTGGATTGGCCGGCTAATTACCTTTGGCTGATTATTTCATTAAAATAAATTGTTGGCGTTTCACCAGAACCCTGAACTAGAAAGAGCATTTACCTGGTACCCGATGACATCGCAAAGCTATTACTTCTACATTTAATTAAACAATAGTAAGAATATGTATTTATTTAAAAAATCATTCGAATTTTTAGCAAGCTGCGGAGAAATTTTCCAAATTTTCAAAGCGGTCTTCTCACATTGGGAATGGTCATTTATTTTTTGTATAGATGAACGTTGAAAATAAGTTTTACTATTTATCAAATGACACAAATTTCTTGTTTAAAATAACGAATAAACAGGAAGTTTTCTATATATTAGTGAATGGAATAATCCTTGACACATTTTATTTTCTTGTTAGTAGCATGTGCATCGAGTATTTGTTGTACCATATAAAATCGAGACAATTTTTTACGCAACGTATTTTTTGTAATTTATGACAGGCAATGCTCTAAGATTAACAGTGTCTCTTTTTTATTTTCTGTTTAGTCCCGATATTCTGTCCGATTTTTCTATTATCAATATATCAAATTATGCTTGATATTATTTTATCACTGTCTAGTGATTATAATATAAATTATAATTGAGCATAGTTATGTTTATTAAATTATTTTTTAATCATTATTATTATTATTATTTATATTTGATATTGTTATTAATACTATTATTATTATTTTTATTATTACTAGAACTGTCATTCGTGCAGTTATTGCTATAATTATTAAATTAATTATACTAACAAACTAAAATGACACAACTTTACATGCTCACAAAATTGATTCAAATTATTTTTATCAGCACCTACACAATCAATGGTTATTTAATTGTTTCGTATGGATAAAGGTGACGATTGCCGCAAAGATTTCTTGTCTTGACTGCATGGATTTTGTGCAGACGAAATTTCCAGTTATGTACAAGGTACGTGAGACTATTAAAGGTGAGAATTATAAATCTTATTTTTCATTATCTGTGCATGAGTTGTTGTTTGGTTCTTTTTTTTTCAGTTTTTCGTCATTCTCCTATGATAACCATGCAAGTTTGAAATGCGTCAGTAAATGTAAGGCACGATAGTTCTCCTACATTATTCGACTAGTTAAAAGTTAATTTAAAAAAAGTTAATTAAAACCTCGAAAATTTGATTTAAATACTTCTTATTTCCACCTGGGCAATGAAGTATTATTTATTAATGAGAATGCCAGAATATCAACTTAATAAAAGGGGGTCACGAAGAATATTGTCAATCGACGTTTGGTTATAAGCAAGCAGAGTATCTATAAATTAAACGACGGTCAGTCTAAATTCTTTATCTTCTTTCCTTTTGAGATTTGTAATTTATTTACTCTCAAAAATTAGAATATAAACGAATATGAAATATGCCACATATATATATATATATATATATATATATATATATATATATATATATATATATATATATATATATATTCTTTTGAAATGCGAGCTTTAATAAAATTCATTGTACCCTTCCTGTGTGGAAAAACAAAAAGAAATTTTATCAGATATAAGAAACGTTTCTTTCGCATAGTCTCCTCAAATATCTACTAATGAACATATCTTTATACATAAATTGGAAAGCAAAACAAGATAGAAATATGTGAACATAGAGAGAGTATCGAAAAACTGAAACCAATCAATTGCAGTGGGTCACATCCACGACGATTACGGGCCAGAAAAGAAAACAGTCTACCTAAACATACCAGTTAAGGGGGATACAGTTTCCTGAATGGCAGGAAAGAAAGTTGAAGCAGCATTAACACTCACATTTAATGCAGCTAGACTACGAGTGTTATATAGGGTAACACACTTGCCTTTACCTGCAATCAAAGAGAAACAGCCGTTAATGTCGACATCAAATATTATTTACCAATATCAACTTACGTAGGCCGATCGACCAGACGGTTAATTACTCGAATGAGAGAACATTGTAACTTAAACGCCTGTTTTAAATCAAATGGTGAATACACGTCTGCTATTGCGCAACACATCATCGAAACATCGCACGTATGTTCTCCAGACGTAGCATTCAAAGTAATTACTAAATGCAAAAACAAAAGGGAGCCAGCCACATACGAAGCCTTATGGATAAACAAATTTCAGCCGGATTTATGCAAGCAGAAGAAGCACGTACAAGCATTGAGCTTGAACTGGATGTGACACACCAATTGAATGGTATCCGGTTTTCACACTCTCTCTATGTTGAGAAATTGCTATCTTGCAAGTTTGTATTAGGTTTTGCGAACCTAGTAACAAATTAGTTCAGTTGTGACCAGAAGGATAAACCAAAGGCAGCATGAACGGAAAGTATAATCTCATGCACATTCGTTTCGTGCTTACTGGCGACTCATCAGTAGGAGCCGGTATTACGCCCTTTAACCACTATATATTTGGTAGAAGAATGTGGAATAATAGGACGGTACAATCTCCTAGACGAATGTGTAAACCTGTAATAGTGAAGCTAACATAATCTAAAGTCAACGACAATACGACTTCAATGCTAACTCACACTATATAATATATATACCGAGTCTGTAAAGGATACTAACACTATGGCTATTGTGTTAGTAACTGATACCTTTTTTGAAATCGATGAGTACCGGATACTAACACTATGGTTTCCGAGTCGGTACATGATACCAACCTGATGGATATAAATTTATGCTAAAGTTCACCCAAATTGAGAATTACAACAATTTCCGAACACCTGTTACTCCAGTTAAACCATACACTCTGGCCTTCATCGATATCAGTTATCACATTTCGCGGTAAGCATGACATCATTCAATTCAATATATTACAGTTAAATACTGTTTGTTGCGAAGAACTAATATATATGCAAGTATGTATTAGGTTTTGCGAACCTAGTAACAAATTAGTTCAGTTGTGACCAGAAGGATAAACCAAAGGCAGCATGAACGGAAAGTATAATCTCATGCACATTCGTTTCGTGCTTACTGGCGACTCATCAGTAGGAGCCGGTATTACGCCGTCCTATTATTCCACATTCTTCTACCGAATATATAGTGGTTAAAGGGCGTAATACCGGCTCCTACTGATGAGTCGCCAGTAAGCACGAAACGAATGTGCATGAGATTATACTTTCCGTTCATGCTCCCTTTGGTTTATCCTTCTGGTCACAACTGAACTAATTTGTTACTAGGTTCGCAAAACCTAATACATACTTGCATATATATTAATTTTTCGCAACAAACAGTAATTAACTGTAATATATTGAATTGAATGATGTCATGCTTACCGCGAAATGTGATAACTGATATCGATGAAGGCTACAGTGTATGGTTTAACTGGAGTAACAGGTGTTCGGAAATTGTTGTAATTCTCAATTTGGGTGAACTTTAGTATAAATTTATGTCCATCAGGTTGGTATCATGTACCGACTCGGAAACCATAGTGTTAGTATCCGATACTCATCGATTTAAAAAAGGTATCAGTTACTAACACAATAGCCATAGTGTTAGTATCCTTAACAGACTCGGTATATATATTATATAGTGTGAGTTAGCATTGAAGTCGTATTGTCGTTGACTTCAGATTATGTTAGCTTCACTATTACAGGTTTACACATTCGTCTAGGAGATTGTACCGTCCTATTATTCCACATTCTTCTACCAAATATATAGTGGTTAAAGGGCGTAATACCGGCTCCTACTGATGAGTCGCCAGTAAGCACGAAACGAATGTGTATGAGATTATACTTTCCGTTCATGCTGCCTTTGGTTTATCCTTCTGGTCACAACTGAACTAATTTGTTACTAGGTTCGCAAAACCTAATACAAACTTGCATATATATTAGCTCTTCGCAACAAACAATATTTAACTGTAAAAATTGTTTTGATTTCCAATTTATATATAAAGATATGTTTACTAGTAGATATTTGAAGAGACTATGCGAAAGAAACGTTTCTTATATCTGATAAAATTTCTTTTTGTTTTTGCACACGGGAAGGGTACAATGAATATATATATATATATATATATATATATATATATATATATATATATAAATTTTATTTATAAACATTAATATCAAATAGTTTCAGCATTCCTTTCTGTATAGGCAGACATTTTTGTTATTTTCTGCTGACTATTAATTACCAGCGAGTGGTATTTAAATATTAAGTGTTTGAAAATATAATGGGTATAAATAATTGAGACAGTTAATTATTATTATTATTTATTTTGTATAATTGGAGCACTTAGGATAGTCATATCTCGCAATCCAACCTTTAGTCTACTTACGGAATAATGCCCAAATAGTGCACCGGTGTTCCTGGAAAATCAACCCAAAACTAAAATATTAATGTTGGAAAACAGTAGATCTATACTTCAAACGAAGCATACTTCGGACAATATATCTTGGTCTGATTCATTCAACTCCATTGATACTTCCTTGTAGCGTAAAATTAAGAAACCCAAATCTACGTATCGAAAACGATCGCTACTTGTCAAACGCTCATCGATTTGAATCTAGTTAGCATTTGTCTGCAGATGCCGTAAAACATGGGCCTTTGCCTGTATCATTCACTTATTAAATCGCTTTAAAATTTAGGTCAATATTGTTGGTTTGTGCCCCATATTCTCTACTGATTTGTATATGCTATTGAGCGCTAGTAGGAAATTAAAACATGCCATAGTATTTACTTGCTAAATTACAAGATTAGATGCTGAATTATAAATCAATTTTGACAAAACATTTGACCATCAAGCTTAGAGATATTTAACCGCAGATGACCCAAATTTGTAATGTAGATATTGTAATTAAAGTAAGGATTACAACTAGTAAAGGACGCACCCCTTATGAAAAAATGGGCATTAAATTATGTGGAAATTAAGTTTGCAGAAATCCAGATAAATTTAACGAAGTGATCGTGAATGCGCATTAAATTAAGTTTGTAAACAACTTTGTATGAAACAAACGTGGCTATTAAGTGTGCACCAGAATGCTGGCAAAGAATAAATGTTGTGCATATTGTTGTAGAGTCTGCCGCATTTAAGGTTTAAAATAATGCATAGATTGAACCCTACAGTTGGCAAATTTTCCAGCTGTTCAAACAGTAGACGTCTCAATGATGATCTTCCTTGCGCAGCGCTGTCATCGTTGAATTTCAAAACGCAACCTGCTGTTTCGGGTGAATTGATAGCACTCAAAGATCGGTAAAATCTTGATTCCGCTACATTATCATTTTTATAGATTGTTTTGCCGATTAATTGATGAGTTCTCAATTGCCTCGTCTCTCTGAGCCGTCCACAATTTCATTTTATGAAATTGTTAGCGAAGCAATAGACGTAAAACTTTATTCAATACTGACTTTCGTGCATACACCAAAATGGTACGAATATCAGTTTAACAATAATTGATTGCGCGGATAGTGGTAACAATGCTTTAAATTAAGTTTGCGAGCTTGAAGTAAACACCAATCCCCATTGTATTCAACCAGTCTTCGAACAACATAACAAAACTACCGCGAGCCGCAACGCACTGACGCGTTTCGAACTTCCATGATCATTATCAGAGTACGACGGCAAACTGACTATCGAGGATCACACCGCATTGAATATATATGTAAATAAATTTAGATATGCTGCTCTCACATCTAGCAGTCGTGTATTCATTGGAATTGACTGGAAATGTCGGCTGCAAAATTTCTATGCAGTCACGAACATTAACTGTTCGCAGCTTTCGCCACATATACATATATAAGCAATGCAATTTAACAATAATTGATTGCGCGGGTGGTGGTAACAATGCTTTAAATCATGTTTGCGAGCTTGAAGTAAACGCCAACCCCATTGTATTTAACCAGTCTTCGAACAGCATAACAAAACTACCGCCAGCCGCAATGCACTGACGCGTTTCGCAAACTTGATTTAAATCATTATTAGTATGAATCGCTCAATCAATTATTGTTAAATTGTATTGTCTATATATGTATATGTAGCGAAAGCTGCAAAAGGTTAATGTTCGTGACTGCATTGAAATTGTGCAGTCGACATTTCCAGTCAAGTTCAATGTATGCAAGATTGCTAGAGGTGAGAGCCGCATATCTAAATTTGATTTCTATATATATTCAATGCGGTTTGATCCTCGATAGTCAGTTTGCTGTCGTACTCTGATGATGATCATGGAAGCTCGAAACGCGTCAGTGCGTTTCGGCTGGCAGTAGTTTTGTTATGTTGTTCGAAGTCTGGTTAAATACAATGGGGTACGAATATCGTCATTGGAAGCTATAAGTTAGTTGAAACACCCAACACATTCGGAATCATTCAATTTCGCTGATACTCGCCATGAATTGATTATTATTACAATTTATTATTATTATTATTATTATTATTATTATTATTATTATTATTATTATTATTATTATTATTATTATTATTATTATTATTATTATTATTATTATGAGATCCGGTTAAATGTCGTTGCTATTAAAAATAGTAATGAAGAGATGATTATCTTAATAAACGTCATAAAGTTAGCCAAACGGTAGGTTAGTTCAGAAAATTTTGTTCAAGTTATCTCAATTTTGTGCATCAGCATGATCCTCTAAGGAACTTATTAAATTGAATCTAGAAAAAATCCTTGAATACTGATGGCGCATTTGACTTCAAGCACGGCCCGGGATTTCCACCCAGCTTGTGCACGCGCATTTCAAATAAGTGTTGATTTTGATGAACAAATTTTGCAAAAGATTATAGGCTTTGTGCACAATATATACAACGTATTTTACTTTCATTGTTTAGCTTCAGAAAACGACAAAACTCTAATTGAATAGGATCAGAATTACGTAATTGTTTTGAAGAGAAACATCTTCATCTAACTTTTATTTCCCGTGGATAAGCAGATCATTATACAAGCATCATCCGTTCTTCTTTGTTAGGCTTACCATCTTTGTCATTTTGGTATAGAAAATGGAATGCACTTAAAATTTAATTGATTTGGAAATCGAAATACATTACAAATTAATAGCCATAAAAGAAAATTGCTAAAATTGAAATATTCTCAGTGTAGTAAAAATTGGAATCTTGCTAATATACATTTGATACGTAATTCTATTGCTGATAACTGTAAAATGCGTATTAAAAGTGAAGTTTTTGCAGAAAAATGTGAATTACAAATAATATGAAAAGTGAGTTTATTTATTAAATAACGGATTCTCGTAATTATTTTTGGGCTTGATTTAATTGAATACATTAGTTAATATATATATATATATATATATATATATATATATATATATTTATATATTCTTATGATATCGACTATTAATTTTATTTCCACTGCAAATATTGATTATTTTATTCAAATCTATTAAATATTAATTGAATATACGAGTTTGGCCCTCATGAAGCCTGCTGACATTAGTAAGATTCGAAATACGAAGTACAGAAACTGCACTTTATATATATATATATATATATATATATACATATATATATATATATATATATATATATATATATATATATATATATATATATATATATTAGAAACAAGTACTTGCCAGTAGTTTTAGGCTGATTTCCTGGAGCAATATACATTATGAATTAATTTTATGAAAATGGATAAAGCATAACAAAAATAATATAATCCAATCGTGCTCAAATAGGCGAAACAAAACTTAATATGATTTCTGATGGTGCTAGCATATTTACAGAATAATCACAATGCAGGAAAAAATGTTTTTGCTAGCACAGTTCTGGACAATACCTATTTATATCATTAGTCTTATAGTACGATTGCAAAAAGTATGTGCCAGTCTGTCGTATTTTGCGCACGGCAAAATATGCTCAGTTGTATATGTACACGCCTGAAAAATCTTACTTTTTACACACCAGTTCGGTGAGTGCTCCGCCAAGCGTGAATTTAATCTGCCTAGATACGATTGCCAACAAGTGCAAAACCAATTTTAAATAGTCGTGAATGCAGATTTTAATGGGATTTTGTCTTATGCGCTAGGCAGGGGAAATTTAGTGGCTAATGATATCAAACATAATTCAACTGCAACCTATTTAGAGGCCAGCGAAGTTTTCAAGCGTTCATTTAATCGTTTCAATGCCTCTTTATCTTTTTATGTAATTTGCATATAAAATTATTTATTATCTATTCTGCAAAAAATGCTGAAAAAATTGTCAACTCACTAGATTTACTTTTTATGCAGGTTGTCAGGAAACTTAGTTATTGAAGAGTAAGACGAACAATTTATCAGTACCTTTTATATAATTTATTAAATTAACTCGGCTTACATGTCAAATGGTGTAATCTGCTGAAATTAATCTAATGAATAATTTACGCTTTCTTGTCAAACTTTGGTCGATGCAATGTGCCATCAGGTATACATATAAGATTAAAAAATGGAAAATAAACTAAATTACCTGTCATCTTCGTTGTTAACTGCGAAACGAATAGTTTTTATCAAATATTTTATTAATTTATTTAAAAAACTCCATTATCAGCTTAAAAATTGTGAAGTTTTAATTTACTCGACATCTTTAAGTCTATTCTTCCTGTCATTCAATGAAAGAAATCAGCAATGATCGGAGCCAATGAAATTGAAATCCTGGACCATCTCAATGTTTGAGTAGTAGGCTAATGGAATAAAATTTAATATTTGAACAACAAAAGTTAAGTAATCTGCTTGAATGGTATTTAATCAGCTTTAAACTTGGGAAATTCTCCTCGACATAATTAAATTTAAAGATAACTGCTTCTTTAAAAGTGACATTAAAATAGTAACGGAACAACAACAAGATAAATCAAGAAATATCTTTTCATTACCTGATCTGCGTTTTGACTAACGCAGCTTTCATTGTTCCAGTAATTTTCTTTTTCCATAATATTTCGATCTACATTACCGTAGATCTTCATCAGATGCATTTCACGAAACAAATGATCGAAATATTATGAAAAAAGAAAATTACTGGAACAATGAAAGCTGCGTTAATCAAAACGCAGATCAGGTAATTTCAATTAATTCAATATCGCAACTAGGACATTCCTTCAATATCTTTTCATGTTCTACTATCTAACTCCTTAACAAACACAAAAGAATTGCTCTGGCCCTACTCAGATAATTGTATACTTTCTGGATTTAATAAATCTGCCAATCCTTTGGTTATGCTTAAATGTTGTTGTAACCTGCGCAGCGCTGTCATCTTTTAATTTTATTTCGCAGATTTTTTGTGCGGACAGTTGACAGCACTTGATTCTTTTACATTTCCAAGTGCACAGATTGTGTATGGGATCGATTGATGGGTTCTCACTTGTCCCTTCACTTTGAAAACGTCTATCAGCTGCTTGTCTGAAAATGACGTTGGAATCAGATTTTCATTTCCAGTTACATATTCAGAGTTGAAACAATTTGTTTTTTCCTGTGAGTATGATGTCATCCCTGAGGATGGGACTGGAAACGATGTCCCGAAAATTTGGAAAATATTTGGAATATCTGGTTCTAATGTCATATTTAGATAAGCAGCTGATGGATGGTTTCAGAGTGATGGAACAAGTTAGAACACACCAATCAATGCAAAACACAATCTGTGCACCTGGAAATTTGAAGGAATCAAGATTTTACCGACTCATGGGGGCTATCAGTAATCACACACAAGAATCCTTTGGTTACACTCGCATTTGTAGAATTGTTAGTTAGTTTTCAAATATGTTAAACATTTATACCCATGAATGAATATAAAATTACTTCAAGTTCTGCACGGAAGCAATTTAGCTCCAATTTTACAATCCATCTACTGGAGAAATAAGAAATATGAATTAATTTTGTCTTGAATGAAAATCAGTTCATAAAATATAGTAAAATATATTATATTAATGCAAAAAAGGTAATAGTAGAAACAGCTAGACGTCAATTTGCTTGAGGCTAATGAACTTAAATAGTGATGTCAGTCCACTACAAATAATTGCATAACACAGTTTTTAGCAAAGTCTACATATAGAAATAACCTCGGAATAGGACAGTTAAAATAACAAATACTGTGTTTGAGTCTAGCATTTTTCAAATGACAGGCATTGATTAATCATAGATTACGTGCAACGAAAATCAACTTTCGCTCAAACCAAGACGGTTTGACTGGAAATATTCATTTTATAGCAGGTTTATACGTTGACTTTTATTTATTGAACATGCTTTTTTTTAGTAATTTTCAGTTGTTAT
Organism: Eudiplozoon nipponicum; assembly: GCA_029291075.1. Classification (NCBI taxonomy): domain Eukaryota; kingdom Metazoa; phylum Platyhelminthes; class Monogenea; order Mazocraeidea; family Diplozoidae; genus Eudiplozoon; species Eudiplozoon nipponicum. The sequence goes on from JAQBSW010000099.1 coordinate 165,433, forward strand.
TTCATGACTCCAACGTAAATGCACAAGTTTTACACGTTCGCGCGAGTTGACGATGATCGTATTTAATAAACATAATTACCTATAGGCATAGCCTGATAAGTAATTTTTGCATAGGTCGAGGTCAAACAAAGAGACTTGAACTGCCTCAAATGAATGTTGTCACTCGCAAGACTAGTGAAACTATGTGTAAATGCAGTATCCCAAGGGGTAAAATGAGGCGAAGTTGTGAAATTTCAAATTTATTCTCAAATGGATAGGCTATTCATGAATCAATCCATCTGAAATGCAGTTTTGAACCAGTTTACGGTTATTGGTAGAATTTGCCTTTCCCTCTACCTTACAGAGGTTAAACGATTTTGTATCATTAATGTTTACATTGGAATTTTGAATTTTAAGCGCCATCAAGCGAATGAATTTTTTACAAGGATTTTACATTTCCTTGTGAAGATATACACATTTTGACAAACTTACAATCATCAGTATAGCGAGTGAATCAGTTTTATAGCAATGTTATCATCATGAATTTGGTTTGCATTATTGAAAATTACAGGCATTTATGTACACATAGACTGGCCTGAATCCATGAAAATTAAAATATTAATAAAAAAACCTTGATTTAAGTAATAGCCGAACATATTTTTTTTCTATATCATACTTCAAACAAGACAGATGGGTATATGTACATTAACAAGGAAGAAGTGGAAATAAGTTACGAATTGCAGAAACGGTCGGTTACAGAATCCTTTCTCAACAGTTAAATAACCGAATTAAATTTGCTCATGAATTGAATATAAAGTGGTATATTGTGTGTGTGTCTGTGCTTACAAATTGAAAATTTTCTGTTAGGTGATATATTGTTTATGCATTTAATCCTTACTAATCACCTTTACTCTTCAAATTTGCCATAGAAAGCACTACAAATTGATATCAAGTTTTGTTCTCGTTAAAGGAAAATTGTCTTCGTTAACTGTGCCTTCTAAATCTACAATCAGTAAATTTATATGGCATTGTCTTGTCATCATTTAAACCAACAAATTATGTAATATTGCAACAATAAATAAAAACACGAAGAAAATACATTGAAAACAAGTTATTAGATGGGTGGATAAAATTAAGCTATATAAAGAAAAATAGGCCCAAATGGATGGCGACATGTTGCACTGGATCGTTTAAGCAGAGTGCCAAAGCCAATTCCTGAGGGGGGGGGTGGAAGATGACGCAATAGCCACCTTAAAGACAAATAATGAACAAAGAGTCTTATCTAGGGCAGACATTATTTCAACAGAAATTCCTCGCAGAGGCGCCCGTATAAGGATGAAGCAGTCAGCCCAATGATAAAAGTAGACTTCGAACCGAAGAGAACATAAATTAATTAATATTTGTAAATTTGTTTTATTAAATCGATGCTCGTTATGCGAGCAACATTCTATATATAATTGAGTAAAAATAAGGCATGTGCGGTACATTTAAAATGGCTTCTGATGGGTTGGAAACGTTGATTCAGAGTCTGACTTCTCAAATGAATAATTTAACTGCAGAATTAGGCATAATTAAGTCTCGTCTGGACGATACGCTGATAATAAACACAGACGACATACGGGTATGTGGACCATCTAATATAGTTGGACACAACAATGGCGACCGCGCCAGGATTCGCTCCAACGACCATGGTCTATGGAGGACACATAAGACTGCCAGGTGAACCTGTAATCCAAGGATCTCATGAGCATTGCACCATAGCGGATATTTAGGAGAAACTAAAACAGTTAACTGAATATTTTTGCGCCACACAGCGACAAGGCTATGCAAGGCAACCGACACGCACTCGCCTAAAGGTCGGCGACTATGTCATGGTCGCGAAGGTCGAAACCCATGTCACTGCAGGGTGTCAATGTGGACCGTATCGCGTGGAGAGGGTGGACTCAGAGCACAATACTGTTTTTTGTTAGCATGCACGATGGGACCACGAGCTGTTGCACTTGACGTTTAAGCAATATGCCAAATCCGATTCCTGAGAGAGGGGAAGATGTGGCAATAGCCACCTTTGAAACAACGAACGAACAAAGGGTCTTATCTAGAGCGGGCATTAAATCGATGCTCGTTATGCGAGCAAAATTCTATATATAATTGAGTAAAAATAAAGCATCTGTCGTACATTTAAAATGGCTTCTGATGGGTTGGAAACATTGATTCGGGGACTGACTTCTCAAATGAATAATTTAACTGCAGAATTAGGCATAATTAAGTCTCGTCTGGACAATACGCTGATAATAAACACAGACGAAATACGTGTACGTGGACCATCCAATATAGGTGGACACAACACGACATTAATGAGTTGGCAACGAATTAGGCGAGAGGAACTCCGGAATATGTCCAGATAACACCTATCGAGCGGTTCCGAATTGCCTCCTGTTCCTCTATTTCATTTTTCACCACAGACGCTGTACATGTTGTGTATACGCTCTAATCTGCGGATCCAAATAATTTCTTCTGTTTTTTACTGTCTAATTTACATAACCTGGTAGACTATTACACTCTTCCCTCTGGTTTTCACGATAGGTAAGCCAAAAATCGGTGAAGACTTTTAATTACTTATTGTGCACCTAGAAACAAATTAGTCAAAAATGATCAGAAGGATAGACCAAATTCAGCATGAACGGAATGTTTAGTCTTATATGCACATTCGTTTCGTGCTTACTGTCGATTCATCAGTAGGAGCTGGTATTACGTCCTAATGCCACTATATATTTTGGTGATAAATTGTGGACGAATAGACACACAATCGCCTATACGAATGTGTAAACCTGCAACAGTGGAGCAAATTTGGTATAAAGACTTTGACAATGCGACTTCAAAGATACCTCACTATCTATAATATATAAGAAGCCTCTAAAGGGTACCTGAAACCATCACTGTATTTGCCGATTATGCACATGGTACCCATTCTATGGTTGCCGAATCGGTGCATGGTACCAACCGAATGGAGTTGTGGATTCCAGTTAGAATGCTCTATTAACTTGTAATAAGCCATTTCACTCTTATATTGTAGGAGATGTTGCGGAGTAGCTGTTTATTTAGCGATGCTATGCTATTCCTACATATGCCCGGTAGCTGACGTCGGAAGAAATGGGTTTTGTGGGCCGTGATTATAACCAATCCCATTTTAAGTCCCATTGTCGCGAAGGGAGAAGGCTAAGTCGAATTATCATACGTGTATTATGAACAAGATTGAAAAGTAAATTAAAATTCACTGTTAGTCAAAATTGACCGTGCTTTAGACGGCAACAAAATAAAATATTGTTAACACAACGTTAATATCTAGGCGCAAAAGCATAAAGTCGTAATAAACACAATAAACAAATCCAGAATGGCTTAGAAGAGTAGTTTTGAGTTACGGATAGTCGATTAATAACACACAAAATATAAATAATGGCTTTGACAGTTAAAACACATTAATCCACTGCATGCTACCGGCGTATTATTCGCGGGTGTGTAACAATATTAAACAAAACCCTATTAGTTACAAATAAAATTCCAATTCAAGAAATCTCAATTAAAACAGCTTGAACCTAACAAAAATTGTTTCTAAAGTCACATTTAGGAGAAATATTGTTAAAAACGAGAATTAGTATATGTGACCCTAAGGAAAACCAGATCTGTCGAAATTGATACTCGGGTTGTAACGCGGAGCCGCGCGTTGCAATATTACTCAATAAGAAAAAAACTTATTTAAATTGCAGATTTATAATAATAGCGTTTAGGCATACGATATGGTTGAATTAAATGACTTAGTACTAATAAAATGGAGAATTGCAGGATATCGCTAGATGTGGGGACTGTGCGAATTTTGTTTAAGCATGTGATATTTCGCGAAATAAAGTCATGAATTTCTTTTTCATTTATTAATCATATGACACGAATTAATAATTTAAAATACTTTAAGTCATAATATATGAATAATATAGGTATCACGTATTAAGTGCACTCATTATTGACTGTCTTCAAAGGTGGGCTCTTCAGACAGATTCAACTAGCTATATGCCAAATCGAAAAGTAATCAAACCTATTTTGAGAGCAGTTAACGAGTTAATGAGGTAAAGTCGGTTTCTTGGCCAAATATGAAATGTGCTTTTAAAATTTTATATTAATATTATAGCCGGCAGTTCTTACCAAATTATCAAGCAGCATTTATTTTAAACTTCACACGCGTTTGCCGGGTATGTGAGTGAAATTTCGTTTAAATTTATGGCAACAAAATTCGAATAATTAAAAAGCCTGCAGTTGACCAAATATTGCTTCCTCAAATGAGGAACGTATTTCTGCAATTAAATTGGCATGTCTTTAAAATAATTTTTTAATTTACAGTCTAGATACTGCATCAACATCCCACGAAACAAAGAATGAAATGACGCGGAAGCATGATGCTGTATCGTTATAAAGAATGATTTCCAAAAACTCGTTTACCAAATAAAATTTTTAAATTTAGTGTTGTTTTCTATTTTACACGCGAGTGCTATGCAAATTCTTGTATTTGCGCAATGTACAAGTTTAGACGATTTAAAGAAGCAGAATTATTTGGTTTCTGCAATAGTTTGCCTAAAGAAACACGCAGGGGCCTAGGTTGTGATGCAAAGCTCCTTTTATAAAAGTAGTCTTAAATTACGAAGGCAGTGCGTATGCGGTTCTTATTGGAGAGTAAATAGTATCGTTGTTGTGATGTCTTGTTGTGCCTTACGACACATTGAGCTACACTGAGAGCAATCCAGTGTCGTCAGAGTTATTTCTATCAAAAAATAAGTCAATAAAAAACAGTTCCGGCCAACGTAGCATTTTTAATTTAGTAATGAGTGGCAATGTATTCATTAACAAATTACACATACTTACAAAATTCAGCGTCCGCGGAAGCGAAGTGTAAGAGTTTTATTTCAATTTAATATCGTCAAGTAATATTTATTCTGGTGGTATGTGTATATGGATCATGACATAATGTCTAAATACCGACTGCTAACATGCTCAATTTAAACGAATATTTACTAAAAAAGAAGGAAATATGGTAAACTTTAATTTTGGCTTTTAGAAACTAAATATATAAATAAAATATTATTGTAGAAATTATTGTTTTAAATTTTGCACTTAAAATATTAAAACCGAGGTGTTGATATCGAAGATAACTATTCTGTACTTTACATGCCGAACTTCTAAGCCGTGCCACTATTATGACGCTCTATTATCAGATCTTACTCCATAAATGTCACAAAATCTTGTATTTGCACATGTTTTTTATCAGTATTGGAAGGTAGGTACAAAATGTCATACGAATTATCATTCAACATACACTAAATAAGATTAAAAAATATTCAAATAAACCAACAAAACATCATAATATGGCTCTCCTAAGATCACCTTATAATTTATTCATTGGATTATTATTAGAAAGCTGATGCTCGACTCGAGGCATACGTTGTTGTTGTTGATCGTTCTGCTATTTCAATTATTGACTTGCTATTGTTCTGTCCATGCAATGAAATTATTAGAGGCTATGATACTACTCAGCGAAAAAAGGAAGCGAAGGAACTTCTGAATCGCGGACAAGAAATGCCGCTATTAAAAAGGGAAGAATGGGAAAAACGTAAACCATTGTGGCGCTTTGTTGACCATGTTTTACGAAAAATATCTTTATTATTGATTTCAACTATTCGGCTTTATTAAGACCCGGAGAAAATACTGATAGAATATCAGTAGCATATGGGATTAGAGACGCAGAACTTTAAAGTCTAATAAGACTCCCGCAGGGCTTGATGAATGTTGGTACGAAAAATCAATTATAACAATTTTTTCCAGGGATAGCATAGGCTAGAAATAGGAACTACGTATATTTGGTTCATATATATATATATATATATATATATATATATATAAATCTCATGTGTAAACCAACCAACACATCATGTATCAAAGGCAATTCATGAAATTAAAAGGTTCTGTCCTTATGGGGAACTCATGAAGTACTATCAGATTCCTACGCGGACGGGGCTCGAATTAGTGCACATTTGCTTCGGTGTTTGGGACAATACACACTGCGCCACTCGTGCCGCATAATACACAAAAATAACGAGCATACACCAACTTATGTTTCGGTTATATTTTCCTTCATTTTGAACTAATTTGAGAACTTTTAAGAGGTGAAGTTCAAAATAGCCATCTTGGGCTTATCCTTATACAACTGATACCATGCCTCTTTGGAAGGTATTTCAATTTGAATTATGATGACAGGATTTTGATTATACATATATTGCCAGTCTGAAAGAACAATGAGTCAGTTATAAAAGACATATCATCCAGTAGACCACTTTCTTGCATATATGGAACTGTGAATGCACGGTCAAGAATTATTCTGCGACGTGGCTCGAATCGGGCACATTTGATTTGTAGTCCAAACGGCAAGCAGCTAACTTTGTCAAGTAATACATGATTTTTTATATCATATTTCGACCTATCTTTTTGGTGTTTGAAGCTATTTATTATATCTTAATACCGGAAGTTCTAAATAACCGCTCGATCTGTTATTTTGCAACATAAACAGTGATAATGAGTTTATTTATATATTCGTTGCCTTTATAAGCTAAACATTACATCAGGTGGCAAATTCAATTCATTCAGTGGACAAATTTTGTTCTAATTAGGAATTGTTTAAGTACTGTTCATAAATGGCTACAGACGGGATTCGATCTAAGACAGAATTTAAAGACATATAAAAGCTTATTTCTTTAGTTAGCCTTTATTTTAGATGGAATCAACTAGGAATCAATTCAGAAGTGACTATTTAATTAGCCATCCCCGGTCTATCATTAAACAACAGACATCATGCTATTCCGCAATGCTATATCTATTCTAATTCTACTCACTACACAAATAAACAGGATCCCACCATTACAACAATTTCTAAACACCTGTTACCTCAGTAAATCCATACACTTTGGCCTTTATCGGTATCAGTTATCAAATTTCGCGGTAAGCATGGCATCAATGAAATCAATTCATAACAGTTAAATACTGTTTGTTGCGAAGAGCTAATATATATGCAAGTATGTATTAGGTGTTGCGAACTTAATAACAAATTAGTTCAGTTGTGACCAGAAGGATAAACCAAAGGCAGCATCAACGGAAAGTATAATCTCATGCACATTTGTTTCGTGCTTACAGTCATGAGATTATACTTTCCGTTCATGCTGCCTTTGGTTTATCCTTCTGGTCACAACTGAACTAATTTGTTACTAAGTTCGCAAAACCTAATACATACTTGCATATATATTAGTTCTTCGCAACAAACAGTATTTAACTGTAATATATTGAATTGAATGATGTCATGCTTACCGCGAAATATGATAACTGATATCGATGAAGGCCAGAGTGTATGGTTTAACTGGAGTAACAGGTGTTCGGAAATTGTTGTAATTCTCAATTTCGGTGAACTATAGCATATATTGATATCCATCATGTTAGTACCATGTTCCTACTGAGCAACCATAGTGTTAGTTCCATGTACATTTTCAGTACTATAATGTTGGTATCGGTTACTAACACAATAACCATAGTGTTAGTATCCTTTACAGACTCGGTATATATATATATATATATATATATATATATATATATATATAGGAACAAAACAACGTACTCCATGGAATAACATTTATTAATAAATCTTATTTCTACCAGTATCTACAGCCATTGTTCTGGATTCGTTAGTATATTCGTTCATCCAATCCCACTGTACATGTGTTGTAACCAATCTCCTCTTCGTTATGCTGGCCTTTGCTTTGCGCAATTTAGACCACTACTTTTGTGCAATTTAGACCACTCCTTTTGCGTAACGTCATTTGGTGTGTCATCGCTTTCATTGTAATTGCGTCCGTAATTGATGTATGTGTCGTATATTGCGAAGCGTTGGCTATTTTTAAAGGCATGTCGGTTATGTCTTTGTTCCAGTCCAATTTAATTTCTTTTTGAATTATTTTCTGCACGTTTAAGCAGGGCTTCAGCTTATTAATTGCAATAGCTTCAAAAGCCAGAAGCATTTTCTCTGTTTTTGCCTTGTAGAGAACTGAAAAATTGTTACTACTAACAGCATGACCTGTGAGTAGTACATGTTCGCAAATTGCTGATTTTTGTGCAGGAGCTGCACCCCTCTTTAATAGTTTTTGAGGGAGATGCTATTGCAATTAATAAGCTGAAGCCCTGCTTAAACGTGCAGAAAATAATTCAAAAAGAAATTAAATTGGACTGGAACAAAGACATAACCGACATGCCTTTAAAAATAGCCAACACTTCGCAATATACGACACATACATCAATTACGGACGCAATTACAATGAAAGCGATGACACACCAAATGACGTTACGCAAAAGGAGTGGTCTAAATTGCGCAAAAGCAGTGGTCTAAATTGCGCAAAGCAAAGGCCAGCATAACGAAGAGGAGATTGGTTACAACACATGTACAGTGGGATTGGATGAACGAATATACTAACGAATCCAGAACAATGGCTGTAGATACTGGTAGAAAGAAGATTTATTAATAAATGATATTTCATGGAGTACGTTGTTTTGTTCCTACATTTTAAAAATGGTGAAATTAGAAACTATCAATATATATATATTATATAGTGTGTTAGCGTTGAGGTCGTATTGTCTAGACTTTTTTTGATAATAACATCACTACTCCAGGTTTACACATTCGTCTAGGTGATGGTAGCTTCCTATTATCCCACCATCTTCACCCAAATATATAGTGGTTAAAGGGCGTAATACCGGCTCTTACTGATGAGTCGCCAGTAAGCACGAAATGAATGTGCATGAGATTATACTTTCCGTTCATGCTGACTTTGGATTATCCTTCTGGTCACAACTGAACCAATTTGTTACTAGGTTCGCAACACCTAATACATAAGTGCATAAATATTAGGTCTCCGCAACAAACAGTATTTAACAATATTTGTATCGTTTCAGATAGGATCAAAACCAATAAATTCTGTAAATTCAGTTTGCTATCTAATGCAATGTACAGTTTATATTGATAGCATATATTTTATCAAAATCCTGCCAATAGATTTAAAATAAATAGATCTTTTCGAAGTGAAATGTTGACGGCTGCATAACGACAGACCGGGGTGACTAGTTAGAACTTAAAGTCTAAAGTGATTCAAAATGAGATCCATCTAAATGGGGATCTAACGGAAAAAATAAGTTGGTATACCGTTTGAAATTGCATGTCTTGTGCAAAACAGACGGCGTAGTGGATATAGTGCTCCTTTTCGAGTATATTCCATGGAAATATCTGGACAGTGCTTTAATTGATCCCAAAAAGAAGGAAATCGGTATACAAAAGAATTAAATTTACTACCTGATCACTATTTTGGTCTTTTTTTACATATTTTAAATAATCATAAACGATGCATTAAAATTCATATACATACAAATTCCTCAAATGTCATTATTCCGTTGTAAAATGAACAGTTGGGATTGGCATAGTTAGAATTTCAGATTATAAGAGATCGCAAATATTTTACACATGAGGGAACAAATAACCAGAAGCATAACTTGTTATTCGCGTTTAGTATACGGTAAGGATATTGCAATGGATAGACTTTACAACTCCGACTAAATGTGCCCTTGTTTGTGGTCTTTCCGTGGCGAATTCTGGACAGTACTTGAAGCACTTGCAATTAGAAGAAAAACAAACAGAGGCAATGTATAGTTCATACTGGCAAATTATTTAATCAAAATAATGCCATTGGATGGAAAATCATTTTTTCTTTTCCACGTGGCATTTTTTCAAGTGAAAAATGATAGGTCGAATGTTTGTGTAGAGTATAATATTACATTTTTAAAAGGAAATGCGACTAGGTCCGAGTCCCGTCCTTGGAAATTCTGACCAATACGCGAAATATTGGCAAAAGGACGTAACCGGTCAAATGAATGTATTGTTTTTGATACCTGATGCAATTTTAAGTTTATACTGACATCACGTATATAATAACAATTCTTGAATTACATTTCAAACCTATTTAACATCCGCAAGTGTTATAGTGTCACATATATTATAAAAGATCGAGGTGGCTCGTAAAAATCTCAAGTCTCAAAAGATTCTAAATAGGTTCCAAATATAGAAAACGTTAGCCGAAAACGAAAATTTGTACATGACTTTAAATTGAATGTAAATGGCGGTACAGATGGCACGGTGGATATAGTGTCAAAGACTGCAAAGCAATTGTGCGTCTGTTTGAGTAATTTCCGCGACAAATACTCGAATGTACTTGAAGAAATCAGCACAAGCAGGATTCCGACCTACTGAATGAATTATCCGCCGTTATTTGATCGAATAATCAGTTAATGTTGACAAAATATCATAATCGTGGCATCAAACTTAATAGCAATATAAATTTCCCATGTGACGTTGTATCTGTTGTACAATGAAAGATTTGTGATAGCTTATTAGAATTTCAAATCATAATTGGTTACAAAAAGATGTCATATGAAGGAAAGGCTAAATAGATATATTGGTTCCTATTAGACATCAAATTGCATGTAGTATAAGCTGTGTTTAGAGTATCAAATTCTGAATAATATGTGCCTCGGTAAGAGTCCCATCCACGCGAAACCATCGATATTACTTGAAGAGTTCCCAATAAGGATGAAACCGGTGTAGTGGAAGAATTTGCTTTTGGCACCTGATGCTATGCTACAGTTATATTGAAGAAAAATATAAATAATTAAAATAATGCTATTAATCTTAACATCAATATGAATTACCAAATTGTCTGGATGACATTTTTAAAATAACACATAGCGGGTGGTTAGTTAGAGCATCAATTCTTAGGAAATTCCAAAGAGATTCCAACTATATGCCTGTGGAATTCAGCACTGGTGGACCAGTAAATAGACTCTCAGACACAAGAAAATGTGCCGTTGTTCGAGTCGCGTCCACAGGAATATCTCGAGAGTAATCAAGAGTTCCAAATAATGGCAAATCGGCCTAATAAATTTATTTACTGTGTTACCTAATATAATGATTATTTGATACCGACAAAATACGTGGTCAAAATCCTGCAATTCGACTTTATGTCAATTATGGTGAAGAAAGTTGCATTGTTTTTATTATATACTGAAGAAACGGGGGTGACTAGTTAGGAATTCAGAACTAAAGAGATTGCGAATATGTTAAAACTGACGAAAAGGCTAACAATAAATATAAGTTAGAACACGACTTCATATTTCGTGCAATATGCGCCCTGGCTGGTGCAATCGAGGGTACCAGACTTCGAAGTAGATTTCCTCGGATAAAGTCCAGACCGATGCAAATACTGTAAAGTACTTGATGAGTTCCAGTAGGGACAAAATCGTTTTACTCAGTGAATTGCTTTTACTAACTGATAAACTGTTTAACGTATACTGACAAAAAGTGATCACATCCTGTCATTAAATTTGAAATCAATATAAATTACAAAAGTTACACGGTGTCTGTTGTTTAGTGACAGATCGTGGATGGCTAGTTATACTTTTATATCCTAAGAGGTTGCAAATAGGTTCCACTTGAAGAAAAGGCTAACCAAAAACATAAGTTAGCATTCGACTTTAAATTGCGTGTAGTTTGCGACGCGGGTGGCGCAGTGGTGAGAGTTTCAGACTCCAAACAAATTGGCCCCGGAATGGGTCACATCCACGTAAAATTCTCAGCATTAATTGAAGAGATTCCAATAAGCGAGAAAGCAGTCAAGTAGGTGAACCCCCTTTCCTAAGTTTACACTGGTATTATATGTATAATCATAACCCAGCTATTAGACTGCATAACAATATATATATATATATATATATATATATATATATATATATATATATTTTTTTTGAAGTCTAACGGTAGGGTTTTGATTATTTTTATGTTTTAAGTATAAACCAAGCATTGCATCAGGTTGCATAGTCATTTTATTTAGTGGAACGGTTTCCTGCTTAATCGTAATGTACTTCCCAGAATTCGCAGTGTACAGGACTGGAACAATGGCATACAAGGCTTCGTCGTCTTGGTCTCTATCCACAGCACTGTGAGTTCCGTATACTACACATAATTTAAAGTCATATATGAAGTAATGTGTCTGGTTTGCCTTTCATTCGCGCTGAACCTGTTTGTAATCTCTTTAGACTGGAAGTTCCAACTAGCCGCCTTCAATATACCATTAAACACAACATCTGTCATATCCTCAAGAGAAGTGATAATTACGCGAAGTCTATTGACATGATTTCGATTATATATACTTATATTGATCATGTATCCCAATACATCGCAACATTATTTTAGTATACACCAATATTCGACCATCGTCTGCATCATCATCATCATTAGCACATATTCAACTGGATCTTCACTAAATTAATATAAAATAATCTTTAAGCTACAACATTATTATTATTATCTTTAGCAACGCTTCAAACTTTTTAACTATTATAAAATTCAATACAACGAAACAATTATCCCGCATTGTAACCAGTGTGAAAGGCCGTAAAAAATCGGTAACAATTATAAGATGTCGAGAGATATACATGCGAGACCATTTATACATACGGAAAGCAAACTAGTACACGCTTTTTTAGATAACAACTCATCGATATCAGGGTAAACAAATCTCAGACATCACTCAGTTTTACAGTAAGAATGAAATGTATCCGCACACAGTCAAAAGTCCACGTACACGCATATAAAAACTATTTTTAAACTACAAAAATGTGTACGACTTCTGAAAAAATAATTTAAATTAAACAGAATTTTAAACGAGTACGCATTAACAAAATGAAATTGAAACGCACAAAAGATGATTTTTTTCTGTTAAATATGGAAAAAATGGGTTATATATTTAAAATAAACTAACTAAAATTATTTTTCAGGTATTGTCATTCAGAGAAAAGTATAATGTTTCTGACAGACGCATGAATGTTCAGAGAAATATTAAATAGCACTATGCATAAATTAAAATTCTCACTCTAATTAATCGACAAAGAATTGCATGTTTATGTAAGTCAAGAAAATGGTGAAGAGCATAGTCCAATTAATAGACACGTGGTGAACGGTTTAAAATGCGCAAAAGATGCACTCATCAGAAACTTAGCAGTAATTCGTCCAGAAAACAGGTAAGACCAAGTTAAAGTAATTTTAAATTCCTCTGTGTTAACACTGAAGTACCGACTCAGCTATATTCTTTGGTTTTACTTACAAGATATTTGGTAGAAACTCGTGCTTTAGTACAAGAATCTGTATTTGGTACGAAAGCAGTTATTAATTTTGACCAAAAGACTGGCGGGTAGTGGTTTTCAATATTTCAACTTTATTAAGACTGCTGTAGAAACAGAGAAATCTGTCATAACTATCACGTGTGTTGTACCACAACTTAGGACCTTTTTATGAACCATTTATGGGTAGGACTATCTTTTTGCTCGAGTTATCCAATAAATAGGCGTTGTTAATTCCGTTATAAAATTTCGGGTCCCTCACGAACCCGTTGTATTGATGAAATCGATGTGCATTTATATGTTATTTTAAAATCGCAATAGTCGTGAAACTTTTAAATACTGTTTGTTGCGGAGAACTAATATATATGCAAGTAAGTATTAGGTGTTGCGAACCTAGTAACAAATTAGTTCGGTTGTGACCAGAAGGATAAACCAAAGGCAACAGGAACGGAAAGTATAATCTCATTCACATTCGTTTCGTGCTTACTGGTGACTCATCAGTAGGAGCCGGTATTACGCCATTTAACCACTATATATTTTGGTCAAGAATGTGGTATAATAGGACGGTACAATCTCCTAGACGAATGTGTAAACCTGTAATAGTGAAGCTAACATAATCTGAAGTCAACGACAATGCAACTTCAACGTTAACTCACACTATATAATATATATACCGAGTCTGTAAAGGATACTAACACTATGGCTATTGTGTTAGTAACCGATACCAACTTGTCATTTCATTATAAATTATCAATTTGATAAAAGAAATTAATATTGTTTAGCTTAATATCGTTATTTTAATAGCAATATTGGCATAGTAGATAGTTATGAGTAACTAGAGTGGTTTAAGTAAATTTATAAAATTTGGCGACAGCTCAAAACTGCCAATCAGTTGCAATGGCAACTAGAACTAAAATGAAGAAATTTCTGCAAACCAGTTGATGTTTCACATTAAATGTATTAGTCGAGAAAGAAAATTCCATTAACTTTGGCCAGAAGAATTTCATCTAGTGTGCACATTTTCTTCTGAGTCATATTTTGAAAAAGATTTAAAAAAAATTAAAGACCTGACAGTATTCTTACAGTCATAAGACAGTCTTCTACTAAGTGTCAACATTCAATGAAGATTTATCCTACTTATTTTAAGTTTAAACTAAGACATGATTTACTTAAGTGGCCTTTTAAGTCAGGTTCTATACCTTCATCATTTGGGAGCTTTTATGCGACCATTAGCTGTATCTTCGTGCATACGCCAGTAACAATAAATTTTCTGTGTAGTTCCACTGTGTTCGTTTTTACATTTTTACCTTACGTTAGTATGTGATAACTTTGGTATGATTTAAATTCATAAAACAATAATTATATAAGTATTTTAAATGATCATTCACACGATAATTTATAATATAGAGTATTGTATAAATTGTTTCGATTAAGTATTATTTTAATGAATGATGAATCGTGAATTTAAAAAACGGTTATTGAACCATTCGTTATCGATTATGTAAATATTTTTAAAATTAATTTGAGGATTCCTCATCGAAAGCAAAACACCTGAATTACTTCATACACGCTGCGGGGAATAATAATTTCTATTATATTTCATTTTTAAAAGGAGTTGAAGTTGACACATTAAACTATAAAAGGAATATTCATTAATTACACACACACACACACACATGAATGTGAACACTCAACTTGATTGGTTCCTGAATAACGCCGACAAAGAATTTTAACAAAACATAGTTGAGGAATAAAGTGTGAGCTAATATTATCTTCAAGGACAATTTTTAGATAATATATTATTGAAATCAATTTTGCAAGTTAAACATAAGCACCATTATATATGCATTTTTCATTTTAATCTAAACATTATATAATGTAGAAAAGGCAAATCATCCAGTACACTGTTTTCACCCTTAACGGGAACTCTTTCAGTACTGTCAAGAATTTTGCCCCGAAGAGTTCAAATTTGGGCACATCTGCTTCGGAATTCGTGACTCTATCTACTACATCACTATGCTGCACGCTACAAAAGTTATATATATATATATATATATATATATATATATATATATATATAACAACGTCTGTTTTTTAATAACCTTTCCTTCTTGTGGACCTTATATAGCATCTATTTAATAAATTTCTGATTAACCACCCGCAATCTGTCGTTTTAGAACATTAACCAAGTTACCCGAGGATGTGCTAATAAATTGAACATTCTATAACAAAATGGAAATTTATTGCGAGGGCGGTGATATCCATTAATTTCAATATATTAAATAAAGTGCCTTAAGTGTATCAGGTTGCTGCAGTCGATAATATCACAGAACTCGAAGCAGACGTTCACTGGTTCGAGCCATTTCCGCGGCAAATTCTGGACAGTATTTGAGAAGTTCCCAATACTGATGAAACCAGCCTAATGGGAGAATTTCCTTTTCCACATTATAAAATGATTGGATTATAATGAAAAATGTGATATATAATTATATTGGTATTTGTATCAACTTCATAGCATTGATTTAAATAATTGTTTAACAAATTATTGTAAATAAAATTAATAGCTGCATCGATTTTACACTACAACTATGCTTCGTTGGGAAATAAATATTTCTTTCTAGAAAAATTTATAATGTGTAACCAAAATCATAGAAATATTAGATTAGGGGCAAATCAATTTTTCAGGTAATATTATTCTCTATGGACACTGATTTATGCGTGATCTAATAATACAGGTTGGTGTTGCAATTCGCAATTTGCTGCTAAGTTTTAAAATATTGTTTATATTAACTGAACATAAATATATTAATTGAAATAAATCATGTGAGGTAGTGAAAATTTATTATTAAGCAGGTAGAAAAAGCACAGTGTAGAATAGGTCAGTGCCAAACTCGACTGTAATATTTGGCATTTGAAATAGCCAATTTTTTGGAATACAAATTGGATCAGGTTGGAGTAAACACAGCAATAAACAGAGAGCGTGAAATATATAAGCCGTAACACGCACGAGAAACAAACGAACACATAGTTTCACACAAACTTGCACGCATACAAACAATCCACCAGTCTATATTTCAAATCGTGTACTAATTTTTTTCTTATTTAACTAGGGAATAAATATTTTGCAAACGACAGCCTCCATTGGGCGTAATATTTTTCGCAGTTATCCGTGAAGTACACCTGGAAATCCACCTAATTTGTAGTCTAATATTTACAGATAATGTGTTAAACAATTACAGAAGCGTTCTTCTCTATTCCAGCTATATGTAGTTTTAAATCTTCTTGAATTCGCTCTTTTAGAAATCAGTGAGTCCGGCCTACATATCGCACCAAGCAGCTATGTCATTTTTATGAATAAGCCAGTTGGACTGTTTAATTGCAGAGTGCTTATCCTTTACATTTAAGTTTAGAAAGCCTTTTGTTTTGTATGCACGCATCACTTGTGTATTAGGCTTTCCCGAAGTTACCGATTTTTTTCTCGTAAGTATTACAGATGGTGCGTTCAATTACCAAGGTATATTGGCATATATCGCCTTTTTGCTGGGTACGGCTTCATTGCTTATCTTGTCATTTAATACGTCATATTTGCTTCAGCATACGTTTCGGGTTACCCGATTTCTAATAAAGTTGATTTGAGTACCCCCAGTACTTGATAATGAGATTCTCCTGTACAGATAATTTTAATTCTGTACAATAAATTATTTATTAAACTTTTTCTTTGGGAAATTAGATCAGCAATATAGTAATACATGTATTGTCTAGTCCACGTATGTTTTTGATAAATTTTCCTTTAATGTCAGTCGTATTCCTGTCTCAATAGAAATACATCAAGTATAGAAAGTGCTTTAGACCGATGGTGTACGCGTTTGCAATTAACCTGAATGAGATATCCCACATAGTTAAACACTTTAAGAATGGCACTGTTTCGACATCTTCAATTTTTAATGTAATTGTCATCAACATACCTCGGATATGTGTGGAAGTAATTTTTATTATGTAGTTCTATTTATGATTGTTCCAGTTGGGGCATGTATACATCACCTAGTAAATATACTAACTTACTGGCGATCGCAACTAAAAGGACTGGTGTGAAATAATGACAGTTGATGGAGAATTGAACATGTTCAGTAAACACTTTGAGAAGAATGTTAAGGTGATATTCAGGTATGGAGAATGATGGGTCGTTGGTACCGATGAACGTACGGATGAAGTGGATTGCGTTGTCAACAGGGATACTTGTAAATCGATGTCTGAAATCGAATGAAAAAAAAATTTTTTTCTGAACATTGCAGGATTTTAATTTAATTACGAAAACATTGTTTATTATTTGATTTTGTGCTGGTTGATG
The DNA here is from genome assembly GCA_029291075.1 of Eudiplozoon nipponicum. Classification (NCBI taxonomy): domain Eukaryota; kingdom Metazoa; phylum Platyhelminthes; class Monogenea; order Mazocraeidea; family Diplozoidae; genus Eudiplozoon; species Eudiplozoon nipponicum. Next base: position 183,059 of record JAQBSW010000099.1, read on the forward strand.
GATTGCTTCTAGTTCTCCGGACGGTCTATGCTGTTGAGTGTTGATCATTGACGTTATTGGTTTTACTGACAGAAAGTTGCTCATTTCATTTACTATGTGAGTCTTTGCCATGCCGGACACACTGACCGCGTGTGTGACGACTGGTATCGTCTATTTAAGACTACATATTATGTTATCGATTTTATCAGAATCCGCAAAGTGGGTTCTTTGGTGAATTTATTCACGTGCTTTTTTTATGAGCAAGCACTATCAACACACTCAATAGTTTTCGATCTGGTTTTATTTACTTGACATGTCTTGAATTTCTATTCAGCATAAAAAAATTGCTCAGTTGACTAATACTACTATTGGTGTCCATAAGAACAAAACCTGAGCTTTTAATTATGTTCCCTCAAGTCAGGTGTGTCGTCTATGCGGATTTCCTCTGAGATCAAAATTATTATTCCATCCGGTCTTGATTTAATTTCCCCTACCTCTGCATTTAAGTTCGTTATCTGTGTTGCCATTATTTTGACAGACATTCCGAAACTATTGAAAGTGGCTATTTTACTAGACACACTCGCTTTAATATAAATCAATTATCTATTAGAGCTTTCTGGTTCGAAGCGCGCCCCTTTTGTAAAACCAATTTTGAAATATTTTTTATTTCTTATTCACCGCGGAATCTTGGCTGCTGCGTTTATATTTCTCTCGATTTAAGTTTCAACTTAATTCTTGCACATCTGTGTTGGATTTCTTTTGCTTCAAATCTGCTATAAAGCCGGCCATTGTAACATTCTCAGCCTCAATGTTAGTCATTGCTACACCTTTGTCCGGCTTCATTAATCTAATTTCGTTTTTGTATTGATGTTTTTAGTCATTCTCTTGCTTTATAAAATGGAATCGGATATGTATCATTTAAAAATGCTCATAGACGACACTTAGTTCAGATTTAAATAGAAAGCAAGTTGCTTAGTCTTCCACATATAACATCGACATATTTTCTCTCCAGTGCCGATTTTGTCCATACCTCATTCGTCTGTTTTCGAGCGTTTAGCGATGAAGAGAAGAAAAGTTGATAACTATTTTTGTTTCTTTCAAGAGTAAAACTCGTATATTTGAAAATGTATTCGTCAGAATTCTCTTTAACTGCATTGGAGACTTGCTTATTATTCAAATAATCTTTTTGTAGTTTCTTATTTTGTCCATCGAATGCATTCATAACCAAGTGGTTAAAAGCACTCCTGAGCACTAAAATCTTACGTGGATGAAGAATACTGATTTGTGGTTTCGATGCTGAGATATGGCTGTCTGTACTGTCAAGTAGCAGGTTCTTTGTTTCTATTGCCGTTTTGTTAATCGTCTTAAATTTTTTATATAATTGCATTTATCGAAAATGAAGGGCTAAGTTTGTGAAATCTTCGTACAAATTGGCCATATTCGATGTACCGCAAATGAAATAACTACTATTCACAGGCCTCGCAATGTCTTTATATAAGTAAAAGTTATTGATTGATCTCTCGGCTTGGCAATGGCGTCCCAAGTAATTTAAATTGGCGTTCACATTTTTGTGCAGCAAGTTGTGTACATTTGTAATTTGAATTGCGAAATAAATAATTGAAGGATGTATTTGTTCTCAGAAAACATGTATAAACAACAAAGCTAGCACAATTCTTTTCTAAATTCACGAAATAGAATTCCGATACGCAATTTATCGTACAGAATAATGGAAATATGTATAGAAGAAATTTAGTACCAAAAACCGGGGGTGCTCAAAATAACGTTATTAAAAATTTGGTACAAAGTAAACTTTATTAAAACAAACAAGAAGCATAATCAAAGACAAAAAAATGTGGCCGTAACAACGAAAAAAAGATATTTCAATATCAATTATAAAGGGCACGCAGTGTTGTGTCCACCTATATTGGATGGTCCATTTACCCGTATGTCGTCTGTGTTTATTATCAGCATATCGTCCAGACGAGACTTAATTATGCCTAATTCTGCAGTTAAATTATTCATTTGAGCAGTCAGTCCCTGAATCAACGTTTCCAACCCACCAGAAGCCATTTTAAATGTACCACACATGTTTTATTTTTACTCAATTATATATAGAATTTTGCTCGCACAACGAGCATCGATTTAATAGAACAAATTTACAAATAATCATTAATTTATGTTCACTTCGGCTCGAAGTCTGCTTTTATCATTGGGATGACTGCTTCATCCTTATACGGGCGCTTCTGCGAGGAATTTCTGTTGAAATAATGTCTGCCCTAGATAAGTCTCTTTGTTCATTATTTGTCTTAAAGGTGGCTATTGCCACACGCAGCAGCTGTAATATTTAGGCGAATTATTTAAAAAATTCGCACATGCTCCATACAACTCAATGGTTGTGAAACTCAAATGTAAAGGATGAGCTATCTGAAATTGAACAGCCCATATACATAAGCCATATCGGCTTAGCGCGAAATGTTGGCCAGATTACCCGACTACGAACGAACCAAATTCGGGATCATTTTAGGCTGTGCCTAGCTAACATAGAGAAGAACGTTTCCTTAATAGATAGACACATTATTTTAGTACAATCCTTTCTCCTAACAACTTAAAACAGAAGGGGAAAAATGAAGGCCAATTGCCAACATAATGCACTGAACTTGATAGTATATCATTTGGCAATTAATAGACTAATCGCAAAATTAATTCAGTATATTTGGCAAACAAATTATTGAAAGTCTGAGCCAGCAATAAAAGGGAAATGTTCTCTGAGCAACTTTATTCTCTTCCTTATTTTTATCTTAAAGTAATCGATGACCGTTATCGGGAAATTTTATAATATTAAGATAAAAACCTCTTTCCTCTCATAGTGACATTTATGGAAAAGCCGCTTTTTAATTGCATGACTGTCTTGTTAACAATTATACTAATTGTGAAACGCATTATTTCTACTTAAATATACAACATGAGTGATAAAATATGGTGAAATGTATTAGCTATTTAATAATGCGTACAAAAATATCGACCCTTCCTTTTTATAGTTTCAATTTTTATTTTGCTTCTACCGAAAACTTAGTTAGTGCTAAATCACTTAAATTATAAATAATAATCATAATTTCCTAGGATTTAACAATAATGCTCAGTGGTTAGAGCAAGGAATCCCGAAATAAACCTGCCAATTTTACAGCCCTGTCAGCGGCAATTTATGGACAATACGTGATAAGTTCCCAAAAAGGACGAAACCCGTCTACTGGATGAAATGCTTTTTCTAAGCCATGCATTGGTTAATTTATTCTTAAAAATATGTGTACGTAATAATGGGACTAGTGTTTATATCAAGTTCGCAGCCTTGATTATAATAACTGTTATCTCCGCCCGCGCTACCAACCTGATAACTACTCTGTCCAGAATTTTTGTGGCAGTTAAACTTTTGCTAGCATTTGATTGTCAGCTGTTAAAAAATCAACGACTAAAGGTGCGTATCGTGGTAAAAAGAATTCGAATCGTGTTATAGGATTTGAGATTAGCCCCAATTACACATTCAGTTAAACCAGAGGTGCATTAAAAATATTTATATTATGTACAAGTTTTGTCGAGTTTCAAACTTCCTTAACCATGATACGAGTCCTGTAGAGAACTGAAAAATTTAAATGAAGCTGCAAAATTGAAATTATATATTCTGAGAATCTTAAACACGGCACTAATTCTTAGTAAGTGCACATAAATTTTACTCGACTTGAATGTCAGCTGTATTGTTTTTATACACTTACACGTTCGTTTTGTTAATGGTGTGTCATTCCAAAATTTATGAATTGTAGCGATCATTGATTGCAAAATTACTGAGAACCATTATTTAGATTGATGTCAAAATTTATTCTTCATTTTTCAACCATTATTTTAAAACAGAAAGCCAATCGACAGTAACTGCAAATGGCATGTCGATTTTCCATTATTTTAACCCGAGCACAAAAGAAAATTTTTGGCGGCAATAAAAGTGAAAAATGCCCTGCATAATTAAAAAAAGATGAAACGAAGTTTATTATTCAATAATTGTTTCTTTAAATATTAATGACACCTGAATTTCAGACGCAAAATTCTTAAGTGGCCACGATTATAAATGGTTTGGAGCAAAAGCTAAATTCAAAGACACAAAGATGCACAATGAGAATGTTGATAACTCTGCAGATAGATTTCTGTAGCTTTTTATATTATATTAATGAATGGGTTGAGGTTTAATCATAAGTATTTGTCATTTTTTAATATTTATTATTGTAGATATTATCTCGCATGCAAAAGTAAGAAATTGATGGAAAGTTGTTTAGTATATGATATTTCGCATAGTTTATGTACGTAATTAATGAACAATATAATCATTATATGTCAATAATGTTTGGAAGGTGTCTGTAGTTTACCAGAAATAATTTTTTTCTACCTGTATTACAGTACACTTTTATAATTATATATGTTTTAAGCAGAATACACATGTATTCAAGGCTCATTTGCTAGCCATGTCAATGTAACATTGTTTGCAAGCATATAAGGGATACATTACACCAGCGTATTATTGGCAAGAGTTTGAAGATTCTGGCTTGCGTGGGATTTTATCTAACTTGTAAGTTACTACTCAAATAAAAGCATTTATTAGTTTTACACTTGAATTGGGTTTGAACTTTTCATATGCTCTTATTTGTTATATAGCAAAAATCCTCAATGTGTTTAAGTTGCACGTTAGATATTATGTAGGCCAAGATGCTTTAAGGCAATACATTGGAAAAATGCAGTATCTATTTCTGATGAAAATTCAGTCGAGTAACGCTGCGTATCGCGTAACTTAAATTTATTTTCTGGGATATGCATAACAAGCTATACATTTATGTATTACGTGTTGCGCACATAGAAACCAAATCAGTTCAATTATGACGAGAAGGATAAACAAAGTCTGCATGAACGGAAAAAAATAATATCATGCGCATACGTTTCGTGCTTACTAACGACTCATCATTTGAAGCCGGTATTACGCCCTTTAGCTACTATATATTTTGGTGAGGGATGTGGGAAAATAGGGTGGTTCAATCTCCTAGAAGAATGTGTAAACATGTAGTAGTGAGGTTAACATCATATAAATTCCCGCAAATGCGACTTCAACACTAACTCACATATATATTTATATATATATATATATATATATATATATATATATATATATATATATATACATATATACTGAGTCTGTAAAGGATACCAACACTATGGCTATTGTGTCAGTATCCGATACCAACATTATGGTACCGAAAAGTTACATGGTACTAACACTATGGTTGCCGAACCGGTACACGGTACCAACACGATGGATTTCAATGAATGATATAGTTCACCAAAACTGATAATTGCAACTATTTCTGAACAACTGTTGCGCCAGTAAATCCATACACTCTGGCCTTGATTGATATCAGTAATAAAATTTCGCGGTAATCATGACAGAATTCAATTAAATATATATAAAGCAATACATTTGTTTGCAGAAACTTGCCTCATTTAAGGTTTTCCTGAATTTTACTATTTATTATCACGCGTCACATTTTAACTGGATAACTGAACGCACACACCATAAATTTTTTAAATTTAACGTAATCTGTAGGTTATTTTTGCTTTCATATTTGAATATTATAAGTTAAAAAAGTTATTTGGCATTAACACGCCTGATTATTACCTTACCTAGCAATTTTCGGAATTTGAAGTTAGTAACTCCACACTGATTAATGATGTTTAATGTTATTTTGACCAGAAACCAAAAACAAATTTGAATGTGCGTATAGAAATTTTAAAACACTTATCATATAGCTCTACCGTTACTCTTATTTCCGCTTATAACATGCAATTGATGTGGTAGAAGTATTTTAAATCATGTTATTCTCGCAACCAGCAAAACTTCAGTTATTTAATGAATAAATAATTTTTACAACAAAAGTGGAAGTTGTCTTACTTTTTAATCTAATTTACTAATTTCATCAAAATTGAATAAATTGAGAACATAGTAGAGAAGAGGATATTCTTATTTATAGACTACGTAAATTCACGTATTTAGCTACATTAATATAAGGATTACTGTGAAATAACTAACTCTTCAATTCCATTTATCTAACGGTTAATTTAATATTTTAAATGATTTATTTTCGTATCATTACAGTTAGCCTTATTTTTCGTTTCATCAATTACTTTCTTGGAAGGAATTTTTTTACAAGCTATTCTTTGTTGACACTTAAATAAGCACAGCCCGTGATAACTTCTATAGGCTTCCTAACGTGGAAGTAATAGCTTTATTTTTAAGAGATTAAACAAATTTTAATTTGAAATAAATCTTTTTATCTTATATTATCTGTTGCGATTAAACAGGTCCGTGATATGCATAAAGTCTGTAACTTTCCAAAGGTATTTTACTTTCAACAGATTATTTATTTCTCAACCTATTTTAGGAAGAATATTTGCTCATTACCAGAAACGTTCTATCTATATGTTGGAATCAACTGATTCCAGATATGTATTCCTTTTAAGTTTTAACCATACTTTATCAAATTCTTCCTTTAAGTATAAAATAATTGAATTTAGGTAATTTTTATTTTAAAATCGTTGAAATTCAATTTGTAGTTCAGCTATTTGACATCGGTTTTGATGTTAATGTGCGTATACCAACTGTTGTATTATTATTATTAATATTTTTATTATTATTATTGTGTGTATTATTATTATTATTATTATTATTAAATTTTTTTCAGTTTTTATCCAGTACTTTAATAGCTTAACAGCTTTAAGAATTAAATTATGAACATTTCGAGCATATGCAAGAGGAAATCGTGAAAATTAAGCTTCTGGTTCAAATGTCTAACCAAGGGCTTCTTTTTTCTCACCTTGTTTATTAAATTATAAATGGCTTTTTGATGGGCTTCTACAGTAATAATAAATGCAGTTTGAAGAATATCACAATCCGTTATTTAAAAAATGATCAGGTGTCTCATATTTGTTGTTTTCAAGGTTGAAAATGCAATTGTGTTAGTTGTATAGCCAGCAAAATCCTATCATACACATAAAATATTAAATACAGTTAATTGCTCCTTGATATGAATTATAAATTTTAACAAATGAGCAGACTAGATTATATTTCGTTAGTCTTAAATTCCTGACGTCGTGGTTTGTCTATATCAATGCTCTGTAGTTTAGACGTCAAAGACGAAATATAAAATGGTTAAAATTGATCAGTTTAATTGGATTAATTAATTCAAATTTTGTTTTTAAAAATTGTTTTGAAAAATAACTATTTCTTAAATTCCGGTTTTATTCAATAAATATGATGTGACTAGGTTTGATCTGTTTGTCAATTTAATAATAATAATAAACTATTGCAGAAAATATCAACTGTATTCCGGTATTGTAAACTCCATTGCATTGATCTAGCATGATTATTCTTTCTTTTGATAAACTGTGGTTTGGAATATGTGAACATTTACAAACAAACAAAAGAATTAAAAATATCAATACTGTGTTTTTCTCTTCGATGACTGTTTGTCTGCACCGTATCTCAACATAATATTTTTCAGTAGCACAATATATACGGAATAAAATTTTGCATTTATTAATCATTGAAATATTGTTTCTATCTGGCTGAATTTGAATAAGGTATAGTAATAATTTATTAAACTAAAATTTATTTCTCGATTATAGCTCATAATTGTTATCGCAAAATCTTAATATAAACTTTGTAAAAAAATTGATATAGGGTAAGTTTTTTATGTTTACACAACTGAAAATAATTTGTGTAATGCCGTTATAATAGATTATTATTTCAATTTTATCTGACTGACAAATTTAATCATAACGAATTTTAATGAAATCATAAAATATTCCGAAAGCAAACATAGAAAATATAACTGAAGTCATATATATATATATATATATATATATATATATCATTAAACTAACATAACCGTAATATTAAATAATACTAATAGAAAAATATATATTATTCGCAAATAAGTAACTTACATGGACTATAGGTGATGGTCAGCTTTCCGAAACAAATATCCTTCGATGATCATAGTTAGATATTCTTTGTTACAAGAGCTAATATATATATATATATATAATATATATATATATATATATATATATATATATATATATATATATATATATATATATTGCGCATCTAGTTTCAAATTTGTACAAATACGACGAGAAGAAAAAATAATAGTCATCATGAACCGGATGTATAATCTCATATGCAAATTCGTTTAATGCTTAATAGCAACTCATCAGTAGAAACCGGTATTAAGTCCTATACTCATTATACATTTTGGTGAGGTATTTACCGTTCAATTATCCCACATTTCTCAATAGGCCTTGTTGTCAACTTGCCACAACGCGAACCACTTTTAATTAATTTAAACCATTGCTGCAATCTTGATATTAACACCAGCCAAATTATATGCATACATTTGTCAGTATAAACTAATCATTGTATACTTTAGATTCGGCAATTTATCACGTAGATGGATTTTAACCATATTTGGAATTCTTCAATAACTCATTGCACCCTTCTTGTAAGCAGGAACAAAAAGATATTTTATCAGATATAAGAAACGTTTCTTTCGCATTGTCTTCTCAAATATCTACTAATGAACATATCTTTATAAATAAATTGGAAAGCAAAACAAGATATAAATATGTGAACATAGAGAGAGTGTGAAAAACGGAAACCAATCAATTGGTGCGTCACATCCAGTTCAAGCTCAATGCTTTTGCATGCTTCTTCTGCTTGCATAAATCCGGCTGCAATTCATTTATCCATAAAGCTTCGTATGTGGCTAGCTCCTTTTTGTTTCTGCATTTAGTAATTACTTTGAATACTACGTCTGGGGAACATTTGTACGATGTTTCGATGATGTGTTGCGCAATAGCAGACGTGTATTCACCATTTGACTTAAAAAAGGCGTTTAAGTTACAATGTTCTCTGGTCACAACATTGTAACTTCAACAACTTAAAGAAAATGTTTAATTAGACTGTTTTCTTTTCTGGTCCGTAATACGACTATTTCTCTTTAATTCCTCTTTAATTAATTGATTCAATTAATTGTCTAGGATAGCCATTAGAACTTAAATTGATAATTGATTTATTATATTCGTTTTCTTTTGAATCTTGACTTACGAACCTGTCGATTCCTGTAAAGCAACCACGAGCTACTGATAATTTATATTGAAAGCGCGCAAAACTGCTGTAATGCAAATACTGTGCAGACCAGGTTGGTTTATGGTAAATTGTTCTGTTTAATTTACCGTTAGTTTTTTTCTTTAATAGTACATCTAGGAAAGGCAGACGATCATCTTTCTTGTGCTCTGACGTGAAGCCGATATTCTTATGTGCTTTGTTGAAATTTTGAAGCAGGTTTCGTGATATATACCGAGTCTGTAAAGGATACTAACACTATGGCTATTGTATTAGAAACCAATACCAACATTATAGTAACGAAAAGTTACATAGTACTAACACCATGGTTTCCATGTCGGTACATGGTACTAACATGATGGATATCAATGTATGCTATAATACACAGAAATTGCGAATTAAAACTATTTCTGAACACCTGTTACTCTGGCCTTGATCGCTATCAGTTATGACATTTCGCGGTAAGCATGACATCATTCAATTCAATATATTACAGTCAAATACTGTTTGTTGCGGAGAACTAATATATATATGCAAGTATGTATTAGGTGTTGCGAACCTAGTAACAAATTAGTTCAGATGTGACCAGAAGGATAAACCAAAGGCAGCATGAACGGAAAGTATAATCTCATGCACATTCGATCAAAGCCAGGTAGGGATTTACTTGAGTAACAGGTGTACAGAAATAATTATAATTCTCAATTTCGGTGTACTGTAGCATACATTGATATCCATTATGTTAGTACCATGTACCGACTTGGAAACCATGGTGTTAGTACCATGTAACTTTTCGGTACTATAATGTTGGTATTGGTTTCTAATACAATAACCATAGTGTTAGTATCCTTTACAAACTCGGTATATATATTATATAGTGTAAGTTAGCAATGAAGGTGCATTGTCGTAGACTTTAGATTATGTTAGCTTAACTATTTCAGGTTTACACATTGGTCTAGGAGATTGTACCGTCCTATTATTCCACATTCTTCTACCAAATATATAGTGGTTAAAGGGCGTAATACTGGCTCCTACTGATGAGTCGCCAGTAAGCACGAAACGAATGTGCATGAGATTATACTTTCCGTTCGTGCTCTCTTTGGTTTATCCTTCTGGTCACAACTGAACTAATTTGTAACTAGGTTCGCAATTAGAGAAACGTTGTCTCATGTAAGGGTTTGTTTTGCTGGTAAAATTTTAAAACAGTTAAACGGAAAGCTAGTAATAATACAATTGGATACGGGAGCTGATATTTCGGTATTAACAATGACTTGGTTGTTAAAAAACGTGAAACCTACGAAGGCACTATCAGGCTTATGTGTGGTGATGTTGGCTGTGGGCAAATGGGACACTAAATAATTAATAAATGAAGATATCTATTAAACAACTTTGTTTTAGCGAATACCAAAATTGACTTAATTATAAATTGGATTAAGACGATCGATTGTAAAAACAAATGTGCATGACTTTTGAGGCAGAAAAGCACTAATTCCATAACGTTTAAATGCAGCCCTAAGGTGCAGGAGGAGACAAGTCATCTGCCCGGTTGGTGGAAAGAATTTCAAATCCAATATGACAATATATACCCACTCCCTAATTGTTTTAAACTACGGCTACAATTAAGTCAAGGTTACAAACCACCAAAAGTATATTGTGCTCCTTAAAAAAAAACTAGCAGCAGCGACTCAAAAAGCACAAGAGATGATAGAGGCCGGCGTTTTTTAACCATCCTTCCCAGCATTTTTGCGCTCCAATATTTTACGTGACAATAAAGTATGGTTCGCTCCGATCGGCGACTGATTTTTGGCAATTGAACACGGGGACTAAACCTGACCCATTTCCCATACCGGCACTACATTATATGTTCCTGCAGTTAGCGGGAAGCAAATTATTTGCCGATCTTGACATGAAACATGGTATTTGTTCCGAAGACCGGTGGAAGTTAGCAGTACTGATATTCTTAGTTCATTTCCAATTCAGTCGGGTGCCATTTGGTCTTAAGAACGTACCGAAAGTGTTCCAAATAATGATGGACACTTTCGCGTCCCACTTACCCTGTACAATAGCTTACGTTGACAATGTTATTATATGAGCAATTGGGTGATGTTGTCCAAAGTTGCAGAATTGTGATTACATAAGTCAGCAAGTGAATCCTAGTTCGCGCAGTCTCAGCGTAGGGATGTATGCCATTAGATTCGAATATATACTCTAACAATGTCTTTTGGAGCCTAATCTTAGAATACAAAAGCGCAGGTCTTTTGGTATGATGAATTTCTTTAAGCCATATCTTACAGGGATGGCGTTTACGCAACAACCTTTGTCTAATTTTAAGGTTCACGATGCTTTAATCCTATAAAAAAGCAGAAATTAATTGAGGAAACTATTTTGATTTTCTCAGTAGGTAGTAAGTAAATTATTACAGACGCGTCAGATAATGGCATAGAAGCAGTGTTATAATCGGCCAGGTGTCTGGCGCAATATACGAGTCGCACACTTACGACAGCGGAGCAAACCTCTACCTTCGTAGAAAAGGAATTACTGCCCGCAAAACACCATTGCAAAAGTTTAGGTATTTTGTCATCGATGGACATATAGACATCTTTACCAACAACAAATCACTAGAGCATTAGACGTTTATGGGTATTGAAATGAAATGTGTACACTGCGCCATTGTTGAGCTCGAGGATTTTCAGGTATCAATAAATCATGGAGCCTGTATCGAGAATGTGGCAGCCGATGCACTCTGCAGAATTTCCGCTGTGTGAGTTTTACCGCTTATCGTAGTCTCTAAAGAACGCGGGAAAGATGTCACATGCCAGAAAATGGCAAAATCAGTAAAAAAACGACACAGTGGTGTCTGTATCAAATAAAGCGTCGAGCCTGCCAAACGGCATATTGGTGGAAACAGTATAATGGTTTGTGCCAGAGTCTATACAAGCATAATTGATGGTCTTCTGACATGAAACGTGGCGGGTTAGCCTATGTGTTTCCAGCGTCGGTAAGATTACGCGATGGGTCAAGTTTTTACGATTGAAGAAAATTATAAAAAAGAAGAGTATAAAGTGCTTAGAATAGCGATGGCTCAGTCGATTTTGTGCACCACAATTATTTTTACTGACCAGAGTGCACAGTTCGAGTTTGAAGAAATCAATCAGTGGTGCAAGTATCTTGACAAAAAATTCCCGCGCAGCCACTTATCATCTGCAGACCTACTTGACGGCTGAGTGAGTACACCGGACGATGTAACAGGTATTATGTTGTTGATGTCAGGAGACCCCGGTTTCCTGGAGAGATTAATTAAATTTGGTCGAGCGGGACTCAACATTTGTAGTATCAACAGCAACAGGATTTGCTCCAACAAACATGTTTTATGATGTGCATAAAACACTGACAGATGAACCCTTAATCCCAGGAACGAATGAGCGCTGCAGCGTAGCGGATATTCAGGAGCCCCTAAAACGGCTAACTGAAGATGTGATCGCACCCCAGTGACAAGTTTAAGAAAGACGACCTACGCAAACTCGCGTAAGGTTAGGCGACTATCTCATGGTCGCGAAATTCGCGCCCATGTCATTACAGACTGTGTATGATGGTCCGTACTGTGTGGAAAGTGTGGACACACAGAACAATACAGTTTTTGTTTAGAACCTTGACGGACCTCGAGCTGTTGCAATTGATCGATAAAATAGGGAGCCATGGCCGACTCATGTGGGGGTGGGGGTGGTGTATCAATTATCATATTTGGGCACGAAAACGCCCAAATTGTCCAAAATCGGACTGAAGTGAATACAACAGAAAGTCCTCGCAAAAATGAACGAGTTAAAATGACGCAGTCAGTACAATGATGGAAGCAGCCTTCGAGCCGCAGAAGTGAATATAAAATAATAGATATTTGTATTTTGTTTTACTAAACGAAAACGCTTTATACAAGCAAACTTCTATAAATAACTGATTCTAAGGAATTGGAAATCTTAGTAAGAGTATTCCCCATCAAACTAAATCTTTGACTGCAGCGTTTGGGTTCGTTAAGACTTGGTTGGACGAAACACTTTAATAAATTCTGATGGAATCCGCATAAACGACCTAACCAATTTAGGTTAAGTCAACAACAACATTGGTGCATCTTCCGGACGTAGAATAAATGGCAAACGAGTAGGCCAAATCATTAAACTGATGCTTCGGAACACCATTATTGTAAAATTTTTGATTGATGATTTCATCAATTTCATATAGTTCAATTATTTGTAGAAACTTGGTAAAATTACGAGGGCGAATATTTTCCAGTCACGCATATACGATTATTACCTGATCTCCGATTTGACTAACGCAGTTTTTTCTTCCTTTAACAAAATATTCTCACTTAGTTAGATGCACATAATAGTTACGGAAATGCACACGCACATACGTGTGACATGCTAATATCTAGTGAAAGATCAGTTTGAAGTATAAATAATACGTCCAGAGGAAATAACGCGCTTTATTCATTAGTTTGTTTTGTAAAACTAGTGAGGATGGTCCAACTGAAGAAGTCTGCCGATGAAGGCAAACGAAAAATTTTGTTATAGAAAGAAAACTACTGGAACAAAAAAGTGCTTTAGTCAAAACACAAATCAGCTAATTTTAAATAATTCAGGTTCGCCAAAATTTTCTAATTTATATACGATTTTTGCTTCACTTTCCTCAAGTTTTACATAAACAAATGAATAAATTCAAAGTATATAGGTTTCTTTTCGTATTCCAGTAATGCTACGGCGTATTATAATACATATTATGTTATAAGTTAATTGTTAAAAGCAGTAGAAAATATACATATCCAATAATCTTTGACTACCGTGTTTTATTCTAGTATCATTGTTATTGGAGTTTTCGATTTGTCGAAATTAACTTTTACCAAGAATTTACTGGTAGCTTCAAATTTTTTACTACGGCAAACAGTTTTCTAATTAGGAGAATGCATATTGCGACTAAATACGAAAACCTATATGGCCTACTCATTCAGTCTAATGTATAATTTTAAAAAAAATTACAGTTTCAGCTCTCTACTTGAAGGAGCGTGTGAAAATGTGCATCACCTGACAGAGCGGTTGGTAATTTATATGGCGTTGACTTGCCGATGCGCGCTCGCGCACGTGTGTGTGTATGTATCTTGGCAATAGCAATTCATTTGCCGAACTGAATTGCAATTGATTTGAATGAAGCGCAAGTTATTATCTCCGAACTCGGCTATACTTAAGCACACACAAGCAAACACCATCACGCTCACTCAAATGAACTCCTAGGTTAACGTTATTGAACCATAAGGCTTCCACAAGCATATATATATATATATATATATATATATATATATATATATATATATATATGTAACTATAAATATCTCTTATTCCCATACTATATAAAATGTAAATGCGTGATGGAAATACATCAAAAAATCTATTCCTCATGATAAAAATATACAAGATGAGTTATCCTCCATATCTGTAACAAATCTATCTCCAACAAAGCGAACAAATTTTCCTTCAAAATTATACATTTGTTAGCATAGTTAAAAGCATATATATGGCAGTTTTAGAAATTTTACGAAATGTGTATTAAACGAAGTTTGGACAAAAATTGTGTACAAAAAATAATCTGTTTATTTTTAGTAAAAACTATGTCCAATAAATGGCACATTTTGCTTAAGTTAGTCTAATCTATTTGAGCCATTTATTTCTGTATTCCTGAGCTTGATTTAAAAGCGAAGACTTATTTACTGTTTTGTTATTCAAAAACTTATTCCTTAAAAACTGTAATTGTTTTTACATACCTATTTATAATGAAGCAGAAGAAGTTCAGATAACCTCTAAATGAATGCTAACATGTAATCTAACGCTGATCGTTAGATAGTTTGCCATCAGTCTCTGATGAAAATCATGGAAAGTCGAAACGCGTCATTACTTGGGAATGACTGTTGTGCGTCAGGTTAGCTACAATGGGATTGGCGTTATCTAGAGTTTGCAAACTGGATTTCAAAATAGAATATTTCTAAGTAATCAATAAATAAACTAATTTACTCAAACTCTTGGCAGTCAACGCATTTTTTGTTATCCTTGTCATTCCTGACCCCACACAAATGGGTTCACAATATAGCAAACTTTCTTAACGAATATATTGCGTAAATGCTTGAACAATCGAAAGTTTTAACGACGATAGTCCATTCATGAGTTCAATAATATTAACATACTAAACAATTTGTACGTTTGTGTGCGTGAAAAAGAAGACGTGAATTAAATACATTCATTACAAAATATCGAAGGATTGCGTGTTCGTGTTTGAAAAGCATTAATGTTTGATAATAAATGAAAAATAAATGTAATTAATAAAATAAATTGTACATCAAATAAAACCATGATGATAAAAGTGTAAGTAAATAAAATTAGCCACTCAAATGAATGCAAATATACGTAATAATATACTTTGTTTAAATAGATAAAAAAGGTTCCACAAAAGAAGTACACAGAAAAAATCATTAGCTGAAAACTTGAAATGCCCCACGCGAATCCGTGACTAGTTAAATATTCTTATTTTATATTGTAAATTCCTGGAGTGGTATGTATTTTTCCGAATATATTATATATATATATATATATATATATATATATATATATATATATATATATATATATATATATATATATATATATATACTCCTTGGAAAATGCGAAATATCAAAATGCATTAAATTCAAGAATAATTTTCTTACAGCTTTTATCTAATAGACTTTATATTGAAATCTACTTATTGTATCTTAATTTCGTTGATTTTCGGTCATATAAATTTTATATTTCGTATTTTCGCATTAATCAGTATTTGGGGCTTGTTATACCACACAAAATTTTGAATAGATAAAGCATTTTTCTTTTATTTGTTTCATTAACTTATTCGGCATTTAGTTATGAAACATCATCGCATAAAATAACGTATGTTAAAAAAGACACGATGATATGAAAGATATGCACAATATTGTTTAGGCTGGGCGTAACTAGTAACAGTAACCATTTTCTGCATCACCTAACAGGCAATCCAATTTGGGTACAGAGAAGCATGTAATCTTATGTACATGCACGTCTAGAATTTACTGGGGACACATAATTGAGATCTAGAAATACGATAAAAACCTTTTTATGTTCTATCAGACAGAATTAAATCAATTGCACGGTGGTTTCGAAAAGTTCAAATTAACGTTGTTTCTACAGGTTGGGGACAGAGTTGGAAAGAGGAAAATTCATAATAATTGTTTCAGCTACTTGGCAGTTTTCTTTTTAATGCTATAGATTTTCAACAAACTTCATCGCGTGATCTCTAGTAAGTCGATCCACGTCAGTTTTCTAACCTATGTTAACCAGTGAAACGATGCAATTGACTGATTGCTAGTTGATGCAGGATCTACTGTGCTTCAAAATAATTTAATGATATTAAAAGAATTGTCAAAAACAGGCTTATTTGCATTAACTATAGAGTGAACAAGGTATAAAGTCGATTCGTTTTGCGATGTTATACTCACATGACTTTGCACTTATTACAATAGGAAAAGTCACCATATGACTGAAAAATACACAGACTTCGCACGCACGAATTAAATCACACAATTTGAGGGTCAATACAAATGTTTTCTTCACTTAATATATGAGATGTTACTTTATAAAATATCAGAAAAGCCAAAGATATTTACCTATTACGTGAGTAAACTGAAGAAATTCACATGAACTACTCAGATTTGAAAAACAATAAAAGAACGTTAAAGCGAGAAAGGCACACGAATGTATAAAAGAGCCGAATAGTTGAGAGAATTAGACGGTTTATTTCAAGAATGCTTAACAACAGAAATTTAAATATTTCAGTTGTATCCAATCTGGATTCTTTGATAAACAGAATAAAAATCTATATAAAAGTTAGATACCATTTGTAACAGAGTAATAATATATATATATATATATATATATATATATATATATATATATATATATATATAATTTGTATTAGGTGTTGCGACACCTAGTAACAAATTAGTTCAGTTGTGACCAGAAGGATAAACCAAAGTCAGCATGAACGGAAAGTATAATCTCATGCACATTCGTTTCGTGCTTACTGGCGACTCATCAGTAGGAGCCCGTATTACGTCCTTTAACCACTATATATTTCGGTAGAGGAATGTAGGAATAATAGGACAGTACAATCTCCTTTTACTATCTTTACGAATGTGCATACCTGCAGATGTGAAAAGCCAAATTCATAAAAACTAAAAACTTTGGCAAAGCGACTTAAAAGCCAAGATACTATATATATATATATATATATATATATATATATATATATATATATATATATTGAGGTAATGTCCATTCTTTTTAATTTAGCACAGTATTCTTATAATTAGGAAAACACAAATAACGAAAGTGGATAAAGGCCATTTATTTCGTGAATACTAATCATCTCTTATACAATCATACATATTTATACATTTTGGGTTTTCAATTGATTATGCTAGTGGTAACAAATCTGACTCGTTTTTACTGCTGTTTCTTGTTTTGACTAGTTGGTGAGTGTGTATGCGTTTGTGTTTGTGTGTATGCGTGTTTGCATGTAAAGGTCATTCTCGCAGTATTGCGAAGTGATGTCTGAGATCTTGTCATTATTGTTTTGATAGCTTGAGAATTAACCATTTGTGCGCATTGTTCACTGTTACATATACAAGTGTTATTTTTCCCAGTATAGTTGATCGTTTCACCTCGTTGCGCAAAGTCGTTTCACGTGGTAACAACGCCAGTGTTGATTGCATAAAACAACAAGCACCTGACCTTAATATTCAAAAGTTTCATCAACATGATATTCTTATCGACTGGCCAAGAATAACAAAATTCAACAACAATCTACTAGTATCCAGCCAAGAACAAACAGGCCCTCGACTAGAATCAACAAGCATACAATCGGATTGGCAACAAACTGAAGTGGAAATAACAGAGGCGCATACGATGACAGAAGTCTCCAAACAATGTGAGCGTTTAACACTGTATAAGAGATGATTAGTGTTCACGAAATAAATGGCCTTATCCACTTCGTTATTTGTGTTTTCCTAATTATTGGAATATATATATATATATATATATATATATATATATATATATATATATATATATATATATATATAAAATTTTTGTAATGGGTACCAATACTTTAGCTATTGTATCATTACCTGATAACAAATATTACTTTACTCGGAAATGTACATATACCGTAATTCATGCTTGCCGAAGCCATACATGGTACTAGCAAAATGGATTTGAGAGTATACTAAAATTCACCAACATTGAGAATTACAACTTTTTTATGAAAACCTGGGTAAGCGTTTGTGTGCGTTTTGTCGTCATTCTTTGAGACTTTTTTTATTCTCATCATTGTAAATGACGTAAATGTTAACTCGGGTGTTAAGTGTGGGGTGGGACAAAGTAATACAAATATCAATGTTGCAAAATCATACCGAGTTAACTGATGTGCATTAGCAAATCTAAGAGTTTAAGATATGCTGTAAATTGAATGAACACAAGAAAATTAATTAATTTACTTAACTAAGTTATTAGCATGTTAAGTTGATGATCCCGTTATTCTGCTTCGTTTAAAATTATATGCATATAATTTAATAACGTGGTCAGTCTGTATATTTTTGGCATAATGAACGCTATCTATAAATTATGAAATCTTCCTTAACCTGTGTTTACCATGTTGAAAATTACTGGGGAAACTTAAATCAGATAAATGATTTTATCATAGATTTTTCCTGAGTAGAAATCAAAACATGACACAATCGGATGATAATAAGAATATTATTTTATAATATATATATTGCATTTTCTTCAAATTTCTTATTACCTCTCGGCAATGTTGTGCCCACCTATATTGGTTGGGCCGTGCATGCGGATTCCCTTGGTGTTTATAATCGGGGTATCATCCAGACGAGACTTAATTATGCCTGATTCTGCAGTTAAATTGTTCATTTGTGCAGTCAGTCCTTGATTTAACGTTTCCAACCCATCAGAAGCCATTTTAAAATGTACTACACATGATTTATTTTTAATCAGGTATATATAGCATTTTGCTCAGATAAAGAGAGACGACTTAGTAAAACAAATTTATAAATATTAATTATTTTATGTTCACTTCAGCTCGAAGTCTGCTTCCATCATTGTGCAGCCTGCTTCATCTTAATACAGGCGCTTCTGCGAGGACTTTCCTTTGAATTAATGAAAGCACTAGATAGGACCCTTTGTGCGTTCATAGTCTCAAAGTTTTCTATTGCTACAGGAAACTAAATGAAAAACTTTACACATAGCTGAAACACAGATGTTTGAATTATGCGGGTGTTTAAACATGTTTGGTCACTACTGCATAGGTACTATTGTGGTGATTTGGTGTGATTTGTTTAGAAGATAATTAATCCCTCTGTTAAGTAAGTAAGCAATTTACCTCCTTCGTGAAAATGTAGTTTATTGAATACTATTTATGAACAATATATTTTAGAAATACGACACACTAGCGAAAGATGACCCTTGAATTAAGGTATGCATTATTAAGATTTTTCAATCAAATTTAATGATTTTAGCAGCCTTATATTTTTAAATTATTAAATTATTTCTGTCTGTTCTACCAATCGAACAAAAAAACGAATTGTTTACAATTAATTAAATAGTAACATTCAAAGCTTCACATAAATTTAAAATATAAGGCTGGTCAAATAAAGGAATTAAATACAATATTTAAGATTAAATTTTACTGACATGGGTTCAAATTTCAATAAATCCTTTAGCTTAAAGCATAGGTTAATTTGAATTTTTACTGGAGTAAATATGAATAAGATATTGTGTAACTGGTGACAAATTAAATTAAATAGAACTAGATGGTTATTCGAAAGTCAACATGAAAGTACGTATAGTCTCCTGTACACATGCCTTTCGCTCTTACTGCGAATCTTCAAAAGAAAATCGCGCTACCTCAAAATCCGCATCATATAGTCGGTCAAGAAGTGAGGGAAAATTGGACGTTAAAATGTCTTATTAAAATTTTTATTCAAAAATTATTGGAATTAACTTCATATAAAGTCTTCCGCTATGCGACTTCACACCAAACACACAAAAGATAGTACTTGCCATGCATGTAAATGTTACCAAAGCGGTTGTGTTGATTATGGGCTTAATTTGACCAAAATAAGAAATAAAAACCATTTCTGAAACTCTGCCATTCGGGCAATGCCTTACATTTTGTCCACGATCAATATAAATTATCACTATGAGTGGTAATTGTGACATTTGATAGCTCATATTGCATTTGACAATACGTTATCCTGGATTAACAGGTAAACTCAGTGTCAAACGTGTGTGCGTATTGTCTTAAATTTGAATTGAAAACTTATTTAAACACCTGCTTTGTTTATTGTAAAAGGTCGTCTCATTTCATAATTTATTTTTGACAGAAAAAATCTTGTCTAATAGAAGTTATGGTAAAACTTTATTTTATTATGTATTGTTGCATAGCCGAATAAGGAAAACTGACAAGACATTATCAAAAACAAATTGATACTTAAATGGGAAAAATTGGTCTTAACAAAAATCTTATTTGTGACATATTTTGTATCATTATCAATCGTTTTTTAAATAATAGCAATATTTTCTGATTTATTCTGAGCGTAAACACGAATTATTATATAAATATTGCATATCTGTAACTCATAATATATACTTTTAATTCTTAGTCTAATTTTATTTTTAAATTATTTATGAATAAATACGGCTGAAAATCAATTTTTCATAACTCTGTTTAGGTTCTACCAGTTGGATGTGTTATATGATATATCAATTTTATAAAATAGAACAATCAATGTTTGCGCGAGTATTGACAAAAATTATTAAGATCAAGTTTGCGAGCGTGATATATATACCAATTCCATTATATATAACCAGCCGCATAACATTGCAAAACTACGCTTGACTGACGATACTTTATGTCAAGCTCGCAAATGTGACTTAATTAAACTTTAAAATTTATTTAACTAATGTTTGAAAAAAAAACAACATCTATTTGCGTTGGCTTAGCAGAGGGATAATGAGTTAACATATTTATTTGTTCCTACATCCAAAATTTTTTAATTTATTCAATTCTTCTGTTTACAAATTACACTATTATTTCAAACTAGACCAAATCTGCCGAAGAAAGAATAAAAGTGTAAAAATATATTTATGTTCATCAAAATTGGACGGGTTTTCATATTCTGATTCCGTTAGTGCGCATAATAATTGTTTTATCAATTCAAGCCTTAAAATTGACGATTATTTGTACCAGTTCTTCTGCATAAGTTTGAGAAGCCACATTGTCAATTGAAACACAGTTCAATATTTATGCACAGAAAATTAAATCAAGGCTCACATGTAGCATGCTTCTATTTACAACAAGCTCAAATAATAAGAATTAAAATTTTTTTGCTTACTATTATTATACTACTGCCTTCAACACTTTATGAGGACATTCACTGTTTCAGTTTCGCATTTGTTCTATGAATTTCTCTGACATTAGATTCAGCCTTAAAAGTAGCCTGTTTTGATGTTTTTGTCAAATATGTATAGAAACTATTTATTGCAATCTCAAAAAATTTAAAAAATATAATCTGATATCAAATTAAATTTTCATAGAACAGTTAAATGGGAATGAAATTCTAAAACTAAGAGCAGGAATTCAAAGAAAGCAACAACAGGAAAACATTGGATTAATATCCAACTCTTATGGGTTAAGCTTAATAGACGAGTTGCTGGATTAACCTAACAAAAAAACATTAATGACCACAGTTTATATCAGAATTCTTAGGTTTTCTAAGTTGCTACAACTCTGTACATTGATAATATAACCATGTTTACGGCAGTGGCGTCGGATAGCTTATCATGCAAAGTTATTCGATATACATATTTATAACAGATTTTACAATAGCGATACGCTTAAAATTTTATTTAATATGCATATTATAAACAGGAAGTAGTCTATACCTGTTTGATTTTAATCGTGCATGCGACTCGTTTTATTCGATAACACAAACACAAAGACACTCCACCAGACACACAAACAAACACACCAACAGACACACTATTACAGACATATATATATATATATATATATATATATATATATATATATATATATATATATCAATATCGATTCCTCCTTCATTGCTATTAACTAAGAGCAATCCTTCGATTTCTCGTCTAATTTAATACGGCCTCAGATATTTCAATTGTGCACCTAACTGCAAAAACCTAGAATAATTTAATATTGTAATGCCATCGGATATCTCTGAATTGGCTCTAAACCTTGCAGAGAATTTGTTATAAATAATTTCATAAAAACGCATTGTTTAGCAATAGTAACACTATTACCCTCTATCTTAAATAAAAAATTTAATTCACGTATAGATCAGCACAACATAACGCGATTGCTTTATAGACTATGTCCGTAAAAAAGCAACTAATTCATAACAGATACAAAAACAGGTTTTTCGTAGCTTAACCAAATAAATTACCAATTTAATAAAAAATTGAATAGAATTATATTTTTTACTACGATGTAACCTTGGTGAGCATAATTGCCAAAATGAATATATGTTAAATCTAAATATTACGAAATAGTCATTTAGAATTTCCAGCTTATGGCTAGGCATAAGATTTTAACCAAATGGGTATGATGCTAAAGTCTATTATTGATAAGTATTTAATTCATAATATTTTCAGAATTTGACGTCCGGTTGTAGATTGTATAACAGCTCGAGCAGTATGACCTCTGTGGTCGTTATGAGTGACAGGTTACTTAACGTAAAAAAGTGTACACAGCGAACGAAATCTCGTATCAGTTTAACGGGTAGACGTGTGACTGACGGTAGTTTTGCTATGTTTTTCGACGACTAGTTAAGTAAAATGTGATTGGCGTTTACTTCAAGCTCACAGAGTTGATTTAAAGAATATATATACATATATATATATATATATATATATATATATATATATATATATATATATATATATGTATATTATTTAAACTATGAAAATTTAAATGAGTAGCCTAATATACAATTAGTTTAACTTAACCAGTAAAAAAGCCAGCTGAATTGATCATCGGCTATGTCAAAGTGTCTACCTTGCTTGGCAACTTCTAAGTAGTACATATGACTGTTACAGATACAATTCCTGTTTTAGTGGTCTTACAGATCAGCGCTTCTGCAACAAGCAGGGCACAATCGATGTATATTTGATTACCACGTCAACTAAAATTGTAGGACAAAATTGTAAAAAAATTGATAGTTTGATATTTTGACTTGGATGCAATCCACGTGCCCTATGCGCAAGGATATGCGTTGTTTGACTCTGAAGCTATTCATCGTTATTTCTGTTATTATTCGCAGGTGTTCCTGCGTTTAGGATGGGGAGCTGTCTAAAATTAATGAACCCACGTCAAATGTTGCTGATTTCCTCTCGGCGGAGAAAATGCCGAATTTCATTGTGTGGAGATACGATTTTAGACATGTCGTGAGTATCAGCTGAACACAGAATAAGACAGTAATTGATTTTCTTCGTCTGGGCCGTTTTCGTGAATATTGGAAACTAAAATATTAGGTTCAGCTTAATCAAAGCCACGAATTGCATGAAATTCTTAGGGTTACGCCAACGTATATTTTGCAGTTTTTGAATAAAATGTTTCTTATATGAAGTAATAAGTATACAATGAAAATTAACGCTAGTGCATGGCTTCGTTTATTATCTTACTACGAGTTAAAAAGCCTCAGCTTTATAGGAAATGAAGGATAGAGACAGTCATTCTAGCTATACAGAGGCATATATAAGCCCAAAGATTTTAGTAACTATGTGCAACTCAAAAAATTAAATGTGCTGGGCCACGCCAAAAATCTATTACAAAACGACTATTGAACAATATTGCATATAAATATTTATACATACGTTTTTATGCATATATTTTAGTATAAAGTAATTGTAGCACAAAAAGCCAGTGCAATTCGCCACGTAGACTAGATTCTTTAATACTGGGTGCACGTCAAATGCAAGTCTGATTTGTCGTGGCCAGGATTTAGACCAATTATATATTCGTCAGTCAGGCATCTCCTCCACTAGACCAATGAATCTGTGCTTTGCGTGCAATTTTAAATTATGCACCAATTTTTGTTTATGACAAACTGATTCAACTTGAAAGAAGACTGACCAGAAAGCCTAGGTTGGCATATACCTGAAAATCGCATACAATGTGCTACTTCGCTTGTTTTGGCGATAAGTTTTATGAATATGAACTAAACGTTCAAATACAGGATGGCAAAACATATTTTTTCTGGAAAGAGTGCATTTGGCGATAATAAATTTATACCAACAATATTTATTTAATTAAAACAAGTTATTCATTTTCGATATAGCATTTATGTAATTTTATTTTGTCTTTAAATTCAATGTGAAAAAATACGCGATATAATTCATATATATCTTTGAATGAAAATATTTTTGTCATTTCAGAATTTTTAGTTAATAGATCTATAAAGCGGAATAAACTATTATGTATTCTGTTGATAATAATTTTTATTTAAAAAAATGTTTGTTAAAAAACAAATTTTTTTTTACTCTTTTGAAATTTATTATAAGGAATACAATACAACATTGATATGCCATACAACAATTCTTCCAGAAGCAATCTATTGCAGTCTCTGATCGGCAAGCAGAACAGTAGTGATCACAGTTTACTCATTCAAGTTTGAGTCCAGTCCGCAGCAAATTCTGGATCGTACGTAAAAGGATACCAATAAGGACGAACACGGTCTACTCGGTGAATTGCCTTTCCTATATTATACAACCCTTAGGTTATATTGAAAAAAATATATAATGGGACTGTTGTTTATATCAAGATTGCAACATTGATCTAAATAATTGATATATTTGCTTGCGCATTCAATGTTCGTTTAATTATATAAATGTTCAATTCATTACCACATCCACAGGTATTTTAAAGTCTTTTCCAAAATGAAAAATTGGTGTTGATTAGTTGAAAAATTTCGGTCAAAAGAAGTTCCAGTACGTGAGAAGTTCCTAATAAAGACGAAATCGGTCTACTGAATAAGTTACCGTTTATACATTTTTGAATGCTTAGTTTGCACTGACAAATATATGTACATAATAGAACAATTGTCTAAATCAAGATCGCAACCTTGATTTAAATATACTTATTCCTCCATTTCTAATTAATCCTGCAGTTTAAGCTTAACAGACTTAACCATATTTGGTGAGCGGCTTATGTATGACATGACGGAAGTCAAAACTATTTAAACTATTGACAATTAAAAACATTGTTATTACATTTTCGGTGTTCCGTATCTAGTAAAGAGTTGTTTTAAATAGGACCAGAATGTTTTACTAAAGGGATTATGAACAACAAATATAATCTCATGTATGTGTTTCGCGTTTACTGGCGAATCATTAGTCGGAACGCGCAAGACTCCAAAACCCCCAATTAATTTAGTCAAGAAATATGGGTAAGTTAGACGCCGCAATCATTTATGCATATGTGCATTCAAGCAGTAATAATGTCAATTATGTATAACATCTTATGCAATTCATCCTCAAAGCCAATTTACAATATATATAATATGCTCTAAACCAGTAAAGGTTATTAACTCCTTGTTTACGGAGATGGACTAAATTTCCCCAAAATTAAGGACACAGACAATTTTCAAAACCAACAAAACGACTAAGCATTATTTAAAAAATATAGTATTTCTCAAAAGCATCGTATATAATTAACAATTTTATTATTCTTAATAAGAAAAGTCATTTTTAATTTTACCATATTTTAATGGAGTTATTTTTTCTTCCATTCTTCAACAATTAAATGTCCTCATCGATAAGTAAACAAATTTGCTAGCAGAGTTCTTTTATATGTTTACTCACTGCTGCCAGTTCGTGCACAATTGAAGTCAATTTCCCACCCTTTACGATGCACAAAGAAACAATTCTAATACGCAAGAAATCCGAATTTTAATTTTAAAACTTTAAATTTAAGTAGACCGCGTCATACAATCCTTGTGACATTTCTTTGTAAAGCTGAAATTCCAGAAGAATAACTTAAATTTCCGTTTAATACAAATAATGCCATGTTCTGCGCTTAAGCACATATATAGTCATAACAATTATTTATTATTCATATGTAAAGAATTTTTTTATAAAATTTTCTAATTAATTATACATAAAAATTTAATAATTAATAAAGATGAATTGTTTTATCGTTTATAGCTAATCACGGCATAATCAACATATAAATAAATCATGACTATAATCAGGGTTGCCATCATTAATTAATTACATTTGTCAGTATAAACTAAGAATTTTATAGTGTAGAAAAGGCAATTTATCCAGTAGACTTGTTTCGTCCTTATTGGGAACGCATCACTTACTGGCCACAATTTGCTGCGGACGTGCCCAGGTTTGAGCCCTGTCCCTGGCAGCTCAGTTTTCTGAATATCACGTAAACATGATGTGAGCACATGACTGGGGTTAATTTTATTCTTGAAAGAGATCCGTAAATATCGAGTGAATTTCTGATTAGCTTGAATGCGAAGTTGCCTGTAATTCGTCGAAATCAACTGAGCATAAAGCGATGTTGCCTCGATAGCATTTTTATCAAGTTGTGTAATTACAAAGACGTTGTTGTACGCTGTCAAAACAGCGGGACCCAGTCTTATCCTGGCCTGATCGCCATCGTAATATACAACACCCGCAGAACCAATACATATTAATCCGTCATAGTTTAGCTATTATTATAGATGTTAGACTAAAAAAGACGAGTTGGATATAGGATGATGGGTCAATATCTGGTGGTTAAATGTGCGTCAAAAACTGCACGACAGTATATCTGGTTTTAAAACACATTCCTTTTAAGGCGTGTAACAATAGCCATCTTCGAGACTAAGAACACACAAAGGGTCCTATCTAAGGCTGGCATTAATTCACCAGAAAGTCCTCGTAGAAGCGCCCGTATTAGGATGAAGCGGGCAGCACGATGACGGATGCAGCCTTTGAGCAGAAGTGAACATATTATAATTAATATTTGTATTTTTGTTTTACTAAATCGACGCTCATTATCCGAGCAAAATAGTATATATACTTAATTAAAGTTAAAGCATGCGTTTTAACATTACAATTTACTTCTGATCGATTCGAAACGTTGATTCAAGAGCTGACTGAACAAATAAACTATTTGACTGCAGAATTAGGCATAATTAAGTCTCATCTGGATGATTTCCTGATAATAATTACCAAGGGAATCCGCGTGCACGGCCCAAACAATATAGGTGGACACAACAAGGCGAACGGTTGCACATACTCTATTAGTTTTTAAAATGCCATACATTTCCCTGTCCACACTTTGTATACCATAAATGAACTGTAGTCGTTGGCTAACAGTGATTTAGTCTCGACTTTTAAAGCCATTATTTTGTCATCTGGCCACAATCGTTTATGAATTTTATGCTTTCAATAGACCTGTTGACGCAACCCTACGGCGTGTACCAACGCCTTGGTACAATTCATAAACTCCGGCAATCTGTATTGAAAATCATATCTTTGCAAAATAACCTTGCTAGGCAAGTGAATATCTGACCCTGGCATCAGCGTTGGCGGTAGAAATCATTTATAAGAAAAGATGGGCACTAATAAATCGAACTATTTTATCAAATGATATAAAACTTCAAATGTATATAATATGGATTAGACCGGTATTAGAATATGCTGTCGCTACCTGGAATCCATTAAAAAAAGGATTGTCTAATAAGATAGAAGCTGTACAAAGAAAAGTTGTGAAACATATTAGTCCTACTTCTTGCACTATATACGCCTCTAGATTACAGTTTGCGTCATTGCAATCTCTGTGGTTTCGGAGGATGTGTTATTGTATAAAAGTTTTCCATATGAACTAGTGGACTGGTGCCTATATGACTCCGATAAGAAAGAGTCATGAAATTGGAACTAGATCTGGACATATGGCAATATCTCCTCCCTTTGTGGGGAATGTAGCGAGCAAGTTATTCTCTTTCTCGAAAATCTACAAAATTTATAATCAATTGTCGAAGGGGCTTAGAGAAATGCCTCCATCTAAGATGTCTATTAAATCTATATTTACTGAACTTGAAAAAATCTGCAATCCTGCTGATATCTTTTATTTTTTTGATTATGATAATACTTTCTCATGGTTGAATAAAAGACAAGGATAATTGTTATCGGAAACAGATTTTATTGAGATTT
The DNA here is from genome assembly GCA_029291075.1 of Eudiplozoon nipponicum. NCBI lineage: Eukaryota > Metazoa > Platyhelminthes > Monogenea > Mazocraeidea > Diplozoidae > Eudiplozoon > Eudiplozoon nipponicum. The sequence goes on from JAQBSW010000099.1 coordinate 211,607, forward strand.
TTATTTCCAAGTTTTGTATTATTATAATTGAAATATTATGCACTATATCTTCAAATTAGTTAACATTACATACAATCAATTGCTAGTCATGGTTCTCAATTTTTGCATAATGTTACACTCGAATTATACCTTAATTGTTCCTAATTTGATGATGTATATATTATTCTTTTCAGTCGAACTTTCTGATATTGATATATTGTATTGTACAACTAGTGAGATATACCTATCTACATGAGATTAATTGCACAATTATTGTGATGTGATAATTATTTTAATATATATTGTACAATTTCCAATTTTATTATTTGATGGAATATTTGTGGTTTGAATCCAAATAAAGATATTCTTTTCCATTCTATTCTATTCTATTCAATTGTCTCGTCTCTCTAGTTGTACATAAACAAGTTTGGCGTTACTGATGTAGCCAATGTTGGTAAAGGAAGTCTAAAAATCAACGTATGTAAAAGGTATGAGACAACACCTTCGAGACACGAACAACAGAAGGCCTACTGACAACTGAGCTTCATGGTAAATTCACCGTGCTTAAATGGCCAAATCATAGAAATATATGGCTACTTGCCCACTATTGGTTTACCGCAAGTTTCGTTTTTTTCTCATTGGTGCAGCGCAAATCGAATTCAATTTAATTTATGCAATATATCAGCAATTGTTTTGTGTCGTTACAAATTGCTTCCTTCTGCTGCTTGGTACATTTATGATGTAGAGGCCCTTAGGTCACTACCATAAGGGGGTCTCTTGGATGCCAGGCCCGGAAAATCCATATATGCGGAATGATCATCTATCTTGGAACACTTAAGTTCCTCTGAACTATCTCTTAAGCTACAATCCTTAAGTCCGCTAGCCAACTGCTCTGTATCCTCAGTATTTAATAAACCAGACATGATATTATTAAATTACTTGTAATTTATATATTATATTAATTAAGTAAGCTTACCCGGATACGCTGATATCCACAAATTACTGAACTGGAATGATTGAGACCTTAAAACAAATATTCACTTTAATTACCCAAAGCAAATTTGTGGTTCTTTTCGCTGATAATTAAAAACAAAACGACGAGAAGATTACAAAGTTTTATTCACAAAGAGTCGGAGATGGAACCACGCAGTGTCCCGCTTATGCAATTCAGAAACTCAGATCAAAACTCTCTCATTTTCTTCCACAAGACAAGTCCAAAACTTCGACAATATGAACAAAAGAACTTCCAAAAAATTTTACAATATTTTTCAAAAATTACAATATTGTTTTACGAAACCAGCGATAACATCAAATGTCCAAAAATAAAAATTGATTTATTTTTATATGAGAGGTTAATTGGTGTCCAATAATTAATTTAACCTCTACATACTCCCTCATGTTTAAGATGATTAACCATACATGATGTAGTCTTCATTCTTCGGTTTCTTGATGACTCTTCCAGACCGAGTTTCAACAAGTTGTGCTGGTACTTCACCAGATTTCATATTCATATTGCATTGTTCTTTATTCTCAGTTGTCTTGGTTTTAATCTTTACTTCTTTACCATATTTATTCGACTCTTCGTTTTTCTCACCAATTTCTGAGTCACATCTCGCCTCAACTTCTGGATACTTCGGTGAATACTGTTCCTCAGTCTCCTCCTCCGTCCAAATAAACTGTGGAATACAGCGATCCAGTGTTACACATTCTACAGTGCCATTTACTTCTATAAATGCATTTTTCTCAGTCATATGATTGACTTTAAATGGCCCCTTATAGAATGGAGTCAGACAATTCTGTCTGTTTTTGTTAGTTATATATACATGCGATGCCAGCTTTAAATCTGAAGATACATAGCATTTGGACTTTTGACTTCTAGTTTTGGTTGGAGCTAAACGACTCATTTTATCTCTCAATGCTCCAACAAACCAATCTACTGAACTAGAGGCCCAATCGAGACAACTTGGAGCTTCTATTAGAAGATCTCCAGGTAACCTCAGTGGCTCTCCATAAACAAGTTCTGCTATGGATGTTCCTAACTGAACTCTGTATCTGTTTCGCATTGCCAACAAAACTATGGGCAAATCATGTATCCAACTGGATCCACCGGTGCAGCGTAATGCAGCCTTCAGCTCCCTGTGCAGTCTCTCAACCATCCCATTAGCTCTGGGATTATAAGCACATGTGTGTCTTACTTCTATCCCCATTGTATTCAATGATCTGATAAACAGTTCAGACATAAACTGACTACCACGATCAGTAGTTACCCTTACCGGTACACCATATCACGACACCCAATTATGCAAGAACATAAGTAAGACCTCATGAGCTGTCATGTCCTTCAAGATTGCTACCTCAAACTGACGATTGAACCGATCGACCATCGTAAGTAAATACTTTTGGCTAGAAATCTCAAGCATTTCTACTATTTAAATATGAACATGCATGAAACGACTCGCTGGTATACCAATCGTTTTAATTTCAGTTTTGGTATGACGCCAAACTTTACAAGTTTGACACTAGGCACATGTCCTTACCCAAGCTCTTATGTCTTTCGACAGTTTTGGCCATACATATCTATCAGTGACCATCCTGATAGTTGCCTTAATGGAAGGATGACTGAATTCATGTAGCTGCTGAATTACCTTATACCTTAAGTCTAACGGTACATAAGGTCTAGGTTGGCTCCTGGAGATTTCACATAATAACCACTTATTTCCAATCTTCCTGAGTGTATATGTAGGATTCTTTTCCAACACAGCTACTAAAGGATCAAGACCTTGTGCTTACATCAATTGCTGGACAAAATTATTAGAAGATACAATAGAGCAGACGAGTGACTCTGAACGAATCATATCTTCATCTGATACGTCTGGTCAACTGAGAGTATCTGCCACCACATTATCTTTTCCTGAGATATGACTAATGGTAAAATCAAATTCTGCGAGTCGGGTTATTTGTGAATTCACCCGCCGAGAATAATTTAGCCTATTTGCTTTCCCAAGGATACTCAACAACGGTTTATGATCAGTTAATATCATAAACTGATGTCCATCTAGGTAGTGCTCAAAATGCAACACTGCAGAATAAACTGCTAGTAACTCCTTACCAAGCGTATCATATCGCTTCTCGCGATCTTGGAGTTTCCGACTATAGAATCCAATCGGCTTGACTATACCATTTTCCCGTTGATGTAACACTGCTCCTATGGCTACATCAGAAGCATCTGTGACCAGCTCAAACGGCTTAGTCCAATCCACAGGTGCTAATGTGGTTATTTGGCTTAACAGATCTTTGGCCCTCTGGAATTTTTCCTTGTCGTCTTGGCTAAAATTAATAGGCCAGGACTTCTTGATTGTGCTTCGTTCACGAACTAAATGTCGAGTTAGCGACCCCAAAATTCCAGCTAAACCTGGTATGAACCGACGATAGTAGCTAATCATGCCCAAAAATCTACGCAACTGGCGTACAGTTCTAGGTTCTGGCACATCCTTGATTGCTTGTACCTTGTCTTCCAAGGGCTTGATTCCATCCTTGGAAATGGTGTGTCCAAGATATTTTACGGTAGAGCAACCAATCCTGCTCTTTTCTGGTTTCACTACCAATCCATAATGTTCCAGCTTAGACAAAATGATGTCCAAATGCTCCCGGTGTTCCTCCCTAGATTGACTATATATAATGATGTCATCTATATACACTCTAGCAAATGAACAGTCTTGAAGAACTTCCTCTGTCAGACGCTGGAATGTCTGACTTGCATTCTTCAACCCAAAAGACATACATAAGAATTCATGCGATACTCCTGCAGGGAATCCCACTGCTGTGAGCGGTAAAGATTCTGCCTCCATAGGTACTTGATAGTAAGCCTTCTGCAGATCTAACGTTGTATATACCTCATACCCCATTATATCCCTGAGCAAAGTACTCTGGGTCGGTAGAGGATAAGAGTCGCCTTTCGTTACCAAATTTAATAGACGATAGTTACCACAAACCCTCCATTGACCTGGTTCAGGTTTGGGAACAACTACTATTGGAGATGCAATGTTGAACGCCTACAAATTCCTTCTTCACTCAACCGCTTAAATTCTTCAATAGCAACCTGCTGCTTATGTTGTGCTAACGGTTGAGCCTTCGGCGAACAAGGTAGTGGTTCCACCAACTCGATTTGGTGTTCTATGCCTGTCTTTAAACCCTTGCGATTAGCATTGAATGGCAGAAACACGGCCAGGTATTTCTCGATGACATCCGCCAAGTCATCGTCGACGACAGATCTGGGTATAGAATAGAATAGAATAGAATATCTTTATTTGGATTCAAACCAAACATGTTCCATCAAACAATAAAATTAGAAAATGTACAATATAAAAAGATATCACAGCACATATATATGAGAAATTAATTGTACTGTACAATTTATCAGCATCAGAAAGTTCAGCTGTAAAGAGTGATAGATTCTTCATCAAAATTAGAAAAATTTAAGATATAATTCGAGTATAACAGTTTGTAAGAAAAAAGGTAGCCATGACTAATAATTAATTGTATGCATTGTTGATTAACAAGATGATATAATGCATAACATTTCAGTTTTAATAATACAAAATTTGAAGATAGAATCTCGAGAAATTATGTTGCTGAAACACAATTAATCCTGTCTTTTATTTAACCATGAGAAATTATTATTATAATCAAAATTTAAAATATCAGCAGGATTGAACACTTTTTCTAGTTCGGTAGATAAAATTTTAAAAGACATTTTAGTTGGAGGCGTTTCTCTAAGCCCCTTTGGCAATTGATTGTAAACTTTGTAAATTTTTGAAAAAGAGAGTAGCTTGCTCGCAACATTCCCACCATTGGTGGGTTGACTTGAATAGAATAGAATAGAAAATCTTTATTTGGATTCAAACCTTACATGTTCCATCAAATAATAAAAATAGAAAATGTACAATATAAAAACATATCACATCACATAAATATGTGCAATTAGTTGTACTGTACAATTTATCAGCATCAGAAAGTTCGGTTATAAAGAGTGATAGATTCATCATCAAAAATAGAAAAATTTAATGTATTATTCAAGTGTAACATTATGCAAAAAAGGGAACCATGACTAATAATTGATTGTATGTATTGTTGATTAACATGATATGTAATGCATAACGTTTCAGTTTTAATAGTACAAAACTTGAAGATAGAATCTCGAGAAGTTATGCTGCTGAAAAACAATTAATCCTGTCTTTTATTTAACCACGAGAAAGTATTATCATAATCAAAATTAAAAATATCAGCAGGATTGAACACTTTTTCTAGTTCGGTAGATAAAAATTTAAGAGACATTTTAGATGGAGGCGTTTCTCTAAGCCCCTTTGGCAATTGATTGTAAATTTTGAAAATTTTTGAAAAAGAGAATAGCTTGCTCGCAACATTCCCCACCAATGGTGGAGATATTGCAAAATGACCAGATCTAGTTCCAATTTCATGACTCTTTCTTATTGGATTCATATAGGCACCAGTCCACTGGTTCAAATGAAAACTTTTATGCAATAGCACATCCTCCGAAACCATAAAGGATGCAGTGATACAAACTGTAATCTAGTGGCATATATAGTGCAGGAGATAGGACTTATTTGTTTCGCAACTTTTCTTTGTACAGCTTCTATCTTATTAGACAAACCCTTTGTTAAAGGATTCCAAGTAGCGGCAGCATATTCTAATATCGGTCTAATCCAAATTATAAACATTTTATATTTTATTTCACTCGATAAAATATTTCTATTTATTAGTGCCCATCTGTTCTTGGCACTGCCTACTATTCTTTCAATATGTCTCTCAGCAGAATAGTTATGCCTAAATGCTTGATTTCTTGCATAAGTTTAATCTCAAAAACATTAATCTCAGCATCATTAAATTAAACATAATTGAAATCAGTTCTGTTACCTATTTTTAAAGCTCTCGTCTTTTTACTGTTTATTCTCAGCCCTATTTTTAACAAATATCTACTTAAATCATACAAATCTAGTGTCACATTAGTTTTGGAGAATTCGACATTTTTTGGATCAATTTCAAAGATTATTTTTAATCATCAGCGAATTTGCAAACTCGACCGTTTGGGATTTTAGTTTCCAAATGTGCAAAAACAATTTTAAATAAAATTGGCCCCAAACTTGATCCCTGTGGAACTCCACTTGTTACCCTTTTCGAATTAGAAATCAAAGCATTTACTTGAATACTAGTCTCACTGGCCTAACTACTGAGGTCCCAGTCTCAGCATAAGTCACTATCCCAGTGCTTTGTCCAATGGTCCCAGATTTGGGATCTAAAGCGAGATTAAAATGGATCAAAAAGTCCATCCCAATGATGTTATCCTTTATATCAGCGACCAGAAAATTCCATGTAAATGGAGATTTCTACCCCAATTTCACTGACAATTCTTTAACTCCCTTAACCCCAATTGGACTTCCATTAGCAGCCCATAGTTGGTAATCGAATGTGGGGCTATCAATTTTCACCACATCAGATCGAACTATGCTCACCTCTGCACCCGTGTCTATTAAGAAATTTAAGCCGCTAAGTTCATCAGTTATAACGAACTTATTGTTGCTATAAACAGCAACCTCTTTAAGATTACCTGCCAGCCGAAATCTAACAGATTTACGCACTTTATTACCGCGCATTTCTTCCATCAAAGCTTCCGAAACTAACTTCGAGGATTTTAGTATGCCACGAATATGCATACATTGGAGCCTTGCATGCGCAACCCCCCTACGGCTCCTATTAGCGGGGGCTTCATTAGTTTTCCGGCAGCTTCGACCAGGCTACAGGAAGACTACTTCCTTTCCATCGGGGACCACCCAACTTTGGAAATGTGCATCCCCCCTCCTGACATATTCCAAACTCGGCGTATTTACGGTGCGATATGCACCGTTCACGTGGTCCTTGTACACTCTCACGCGATTCGCCTCTCCAATGCTTGGAATTTGAACGTTGACTCCGAGAATTTACTTTACTTCTGTTAGGACTTGCCTTATTGTTTTTTTATCCAACCCACATCCCTGCGGAGGGTACTTAATTCATTCTCTATGGTCAGGAGTCTCTCTGAGAGATGTCTGAGTTGCTGCTCCAGGTGTGAATCTGCGGTTACTGCACACACCTTAGGTTCCTTCTGACGATACACTATGTCCAACCCTTTGAGCTTCTTGGGCCACTCTAGTTCCAATGTATCATATACATCCAAGGTGGCTCTTAGTCTAGCAGGCAATTCTGCTACAAATATACTATTTATTACTTCTTCAGATATATCAAGCCCGATGGATTTTGAAATAAGTCTGTTATAAAATTCAGATGGAAGTAGATTTCTCATCTTTTCCTGACGTAATAATTCAGTCATACGTTCAATCCTCTCGGGTTGATATAGTCCGTGGAGTTCTTCTACTAGGAGCTCAAATGCATTTTCTGGTTCGTTCTCAATAACAAAATTCCTGAGTCTCAATATTTTCTTTTTTAATGGCTCAGGTAAGCACCACCAGGCCAAGGCAAACCTTTCTATAGGGTCGGTCGTCCGTTTTAGTTTAAAATAAAATTTTGCTTATACGACCCATACAGAATAGTTGTCTGGTCTGTACATGGTGAGCTTAACATTGCTATCGATAGAATTGCGGCAAAAACGATCATCTACATCATATCTTTCCGCATAGAGGATCCTGGCGCGGTCGTCATTTTTTGTAGAGGCCCTTTGGTCACTACCATAAGGGGGTCTCTTGGATGCCAGGCCCGGAAAATCCATATATGCGGAATGATCATCTATCTTGGAACACTTAAGTTCCTCTGAACTATCTCTTAAGCTACAATCCTTAAGTCCACTAGCCAACTGCTCTGTATCCTCAGTATTTAATAAACCAGACATAATATTATTAAATTACTCGCAATTAATATATTATAATAAATAAGTAAGCTTACCCGGATACGCTGATATCCACAGGATACTGAATCGGAATGATTGACACCTTAAAACAAATATTTACCCTTTAAATACCCAAAGCAAATTTGTGGTTCTTTTCGCTGATAATTAAAAGAACAAATCGACAAGAAGATTATAATGTTTTATTCACAAAGAGTCGGAGATGGAACCACGCAGTGTCCCGCTTGTGCAATTCAGCAACTCAGTTCAAAAACTCTCTCATTTTCCTTCGACAAGACAAGTCCAAAACTTCGACAATATGAACAAAAGAACTTCCAAAAAATTTTACAATATTTATTCAATATTATTTTATGAAACCAGCGATAACATCAAATGTCCAAAAATAAAAATTGATTTATTTTTATATGAGAGGTTAAATGGTGTCCAATAATTAGTTTAAACTCTACATATTATTGTGGCCCTTATTAGGACTGGTATTGCGTTCTACGGCGAATGCCGAGAAAATTAGTTAGTGTGCTAGTCTCAAGAAATACTCTTTGACATATGAGACCAACTCTGGTTGACTGGCTGTTGTTCCTTCTGTTGTGGATTTGATATCAGTGACGAGAGACTTTGTGAAGGCTGAGTATTGTCTCGTTGAAGATCTGTGCCAACACCATGGTAACTGACACACATGAATGTCCAATAAGTAGACGTTACTCCGTCTCACTAGTTGTGCAGCGACTGGATTGCCGTGAATAAATTTGACTCCAGAAATTAGCGTAGGTGAAAAGTCAGTATGACAGGAGACTTCATACACAGCACAAGGCAAACGTGATAACTAACTGGTATGGTAAATTCACCGTGCTTAAATAGCCCGAAATCGAAAGTTCGCACGCCATTGTTCAATGGAAAATTATGCTTGTTCTAAATGGTGCCGCGTAAATTGAATTTGAATTTTATTTAAGTAGTATATCGGTGAATTGATCTTGAGCCGTTACATAATAATCATTATTAAATTTATTTTTTAACTATAAAAATTGTAAACGCCCCGGTTGCAAATACGGTTCGACGTTAGAAATTTGTTAAAGGCCGTAGAAAATGAGAGACAGTTACTGTGGATGGCCCTTATCAGGGCCGGAATTGCGTTCTCCGACAAATGCCGAGAAAGTAAGGTAGTGTTGCAGTGTCTATAAATACACCTAGATACATGATACCGGCTCTGGTTGACTAGCTGGTGTTCCTTCGTTCAAGTGTCACAACCAGAGGAGTGAGTTGATGTGTGAAGGCACATAGTTTCTGACACACGTAGAAATCCGATTAATAGACAATCGATCCGTATGGCTAGTTGTGCAGCAACAAGAAAATTGGCGTGGCTGAGGTTCAAGTGCTTAGATGACAAAGAGTAATTGATGCTAGTCCAGAAGTCAGCGTGGGCAAACAGTGAAGTGTGTTAGCAACGGCAATCACGCGTACTGCACAACAGGAAGTGTCAAAGGTGCGTGAATAATGCATGCTAAATGCAGCATGCTTATATACTTGTGCAAGCGTAATCTCGTACGCCATTGGTTAACGGCAAATTTCGCTTGTTTTAATTTGCAGCGCGTAAATGAAATTTGAATTTCATTTAAGTAATATGTCGATGGATTGTACTGAACCGCTACAAAATAATAATAATAATAATAATAATAATAATAATAATAATAATAATAATAATGATAATAGTAATAATAATAGTAATAGTAATAATAATAATTTTAATAATAGATTAAATAATAAAAAATAAAATTCATTGTACTCTTCCTGTGTGCAAAAACAAAAATAAATTTTATCAGATATAAGAAAATTTTCTTTCTCATGGTCTTCTCAAATATCTACTCATGAACATATCTTTATATATAAATTGGAAAGCAAAACAAGATAGAAATATGTGAACAAAGAGAGTGTGAAAAATAGAAACCAATCAAATTGCGTGCGTCACATCCAGTTCAAGCTCAATGCTTGTACATGCTTCTTCTGCTTACATAAATCCGGCTGCAATTTGTTTATCCATAAGGCTTCGTATGTGGCTAGCTCCCTTTTGTTTTTGCATTTAGTAATTACTTTGAATGCTACGTCTGGAGAACATACGTGCGATGTTTCGATGATGTGTTGCGCAATAGCAGACGTGTATTCACCATTTGATTTAAAACAGGCGTTCAAGTTGCAATGTTCTCTCATTCGAGTAATTAACCGTCTGGTCGATCGGCCTACGTAAGTTGATCGACAACTTGCGCATGTATATTGGTAAATAATATTAGATATCGACATTAACGGCGGTTTCTCTTTGATTGCTGGTAAAGGCAAGTGTGTTACCCTAAATAACATTCGTAGTTTGGCTGCATTAAATATGCGTGTCAATGCTGTTTCAACTTTCTTTTGTGCCATTCGGGAAACTGCATCCCCCTTAAATGGGATGTTTAGGTAGATGGTTTTCTTTTCTAGCCCATAATACGTCTGCTTCTGGTTAACTCTCCTTTTAATAATTGATTCAATTAATTGTCTGGGATAGCCATTAGACATTAAATCGTCAATTTAGAATCTTGACTAACGAACCTGTCAATTCCTGAAAAGCAACCATGAACTGTTGATAATTTATATTGAAATGGCACAAAACTGCTGTAATGCAAATACTGTGCAGACCATATTGGTTTATGGTAAATGATGTGACGCAAGCAATTTGATTGGTTTCTATTTTTCACACTCTCTTTGTTCACATATTTCTATCTTGTTTTGCTTTCCAATTTATATATAAAGATATGTTTATGAGTAGATATTTGAGAAGACCATAAGAAAGAAAATTTTCTTATATCTGATAAAATACTTTTTTATTTTTGCACACAGGAAGGGTACAATAAATTTTATTAAAGCTTGCATTTCAAAAGAATAAAAAATAATTTGGCAACAAATTCCATCTTGTTCACCAACTGAACAGAATTTAATTATGTTTTTGAGATCAAAATTCAGAAAGAAATGAAGAATTTAGGAATAACTAACCAATATACATTTTCTGCTGCCAGACATTGAAGGAATAGTTAGCTGCGCTAAGAATAGATGGCCGCTAATAGATAGAAATATCTTATCGAACGATATAAAATTACAAACCTATATAATTAGGATAAGGCTAATACTTGGAATCCAATGAAAACATGTTAGCCCTGTGTCCTGCACTATATACACCAGGAGATTAAAGTTTGTATCACTGCAAAATTTATGGTTTCAGAGGATGTGCTATTGCATGAAAGTATTTCACTTGAATCAGTGGACTGGTGCATATATGAATCCAATAAGAAAGATTTACGAAGTTCGTACTTGATATAGAAACTTGGCCGTCTCATATCTTTTGGTGGGAGATATTGCGGGGAAGTTATTTTATTTATCAAAAATTTATAAAATTTACACTCAATTGTCAAAGGGGCTTAGGGAAAGGCCTCCATCTAAGATATCTTAAATTAATATTTACTGAACTAGAAAAATATAAAATCCTATCGATCAATTTAATCTTGATTATAACAATACTTTCTCGTGGTTGGACAAAATACGAGGATAATTGTGATCATCAATATAACCTCTTGAAATTTTAGATCTACTATCTGTAATATTATATTGGAAAAGCTATGCATTAGATCACCATTTTAGTCAGCATTATCCTCCTTTATCATAATAATTGTATCAAAATTGATATAGCATATGCAGTGATATTACTGCTAGATGTTCAGTCGATATATCATACATCATAACTATTTAGATTTACTTATCTTTATGAGACTTAATAGACATATTAATGTAACGTGATATATCATATATATTGTACATTTTTTTAATATTATGATATATCTGATGGAACATGTGTGGTGTGAATCTAAATAAAGATATCCTACTCAATTCTTTTCTAAAAACAACTAGAATGAAAAGATACCATTCAAAATTAATGATATGAAACGTTGAATGAAATAGTGACTAAAAAATATATAAAGATAAGGGTAATGGGAGTTTTGAAGCTGGCGCTTTCATCAACTTCGTGTTATTTCGTTCTGATGACAAAAGGTATTCAATCGACTAGAATAAGGCTGTGGGCCGGATATTCTGCCGTCAGTTGAACGAATTTAAGACTTAGAGATTTTGTTAGAACACGAGGAAAAATCATCTTCAGACATCGATCGTTGGAATTCTGTGTCGTAATTTTTGAGTTCCTAAAAGTTACGATTGACGAGGAGGAAGTTGAATAGTTTAAAGCTTGTGAATAGTCAGCGATAGCCAAATTTTGTAGCCTTGCCGATAGGTGGCTTCATCGTGCGGTCTCAAAATCTTTAGAGGCTCGTTCTATATACATCATTAAAACAACTCACAAATGCCAGATCCTTAACTGATTGAGTGTAGGAAATAATTTTTTTCTATTGTAAAGACATTTCAGACTGATCAGCTAAACCAATACGACAACCTTTTTAACGTGCACTAGCTTCGTTTTAATTGAAACTGGCCTTCATGTCAATACAAGTAAAATATTCTACCAAAGGTGTAATAATTTGCAAATCAGAAAATGTATGCGGCGAAATTATTGAGCAGATAAGGAACGCACACGAAAAGCAAACTCTTCGATGGAATAAGTGTATTAGAAGGTAATTGTATTAATATTTTAAACATGACAGTATTTATAAGCACAAGAGGTAAACTCACTCTCGCAAAAAACTCTGAACACCAGACCAAAATGAAGAAACTTATACCTAACATGAACAAATAATATATATAGTTGAAAGCACATTAACAAACAAATATTTCACAAATTATTATTAATTATTTAAAATAATTTCCTCAAAATTATATTGTTATGATCAAAAAGTGAAAAACAAATGTGTAAATAAATTTTAATTTATTTTAGTTTATCCTTATATGAGGTATTATTGAAATTCAGACGAGTACTTGACAGACGGACTTAGGAAAGTATCCCGATGGATAGCACTAAGAGGAATGAGGACTTTAGTTGCTTTAGATTTAGCAATCATCCTAATGACCTTGCGAATGCGAATCTAGTGTTGATGGAGCTTTCATAAGTTAGCGAGTAAAAGTCTTTCATGAATTTCCCCAGAATTCAGTCTTTAGTCCTATACTATTCACCCTAACATTTGCAAAGGTGCAGGTTGAGGAAAACTTGCTCAAGCTGTTCAAATATGTAGATAACATGTTAATAGTATTCATCAATTCAATATTGCCCAACCCTTCTTTACCTCTAGTCACTCAGCTTCTTTCTTCGTTGCACTCTTATCTCAGCAGAATCAGTCGTGAACTAAATCCCGATAAGACTTCTTTGATGAAACTTACTTCTGGTCCGTTCTATCCTTCCCTAGACAGAAAATTCTTCTCTTGATATTGAAATATTTTTTTCGGTCAAGCACCGTGGTATCTGTTTTTTTATAAATTATTAAAATTCTTCTCATATATTAATCAGATTACTTCCACACACTTCAGGTGTGCGCATTTGATCTACTTCAAAAAGCATAAACCTGCTCTGCAACTCATCTACTATGTTAGCGAATATTATTTTTTTCTCAAATTAACCTCCTTTTATGCCATCGAACATATCGCTTCTAGATTTTAAAGTGTGTCTTCCCTCTCAGTCGGAACTACCGAGAGCGCTAGATCCTAGCAAATCTTCACCCGTTATGGATTATCCGACACTTACGAGTTATCTTTTTCATTCATAAGATCTCAACTTGCCTTTTGCTGTAAATTTAATTTGCCCAAGTCACCCCTACTCCAGGCGCAGTTGAAACAGTTTAATTCAATCCAACCATACTCTCACTATATTTAACAAAATCTATGTCTTTTTCAAAGTCACAAGTGTATTCAACGCACTATCTGCGGAAATTAAACTCCTATCCAAACACGAGTATATGAAGGTGGTTTACATTACCCATACCATTGGAATTATTGGAACTAAAACGATGTCATTTCAGACATCAGTTGTGCAAATATATTCCTAAATTTGATTGATAGCCGCAGGTAGCTAGTCCATTCTGATTTAAACAACGACAGTTGTCTGTGACGCCACTGAGGCTTGGTCGTCATTACTGTATTTGCCCAAGAATGTTGGACTCCTTGTGCAGATTATCTCAGTATGCACAATAAATGTTTCAACTGGACGAGCTTTAATATTTGCTAATTTGTCAGTTAAATTATGAGCTTGTCCCGCCAATAACCACTCTAAAGCAGATTAAGAAGCAATATTTTTCAATGCCGCGTTTTGCGTTCGCGAGTTCTAGCTTTGCACAAACAGTTTCACAAAGATCCTCTTGATCACAATTTCCATTTCTTTTTGTCTTTGTTTGGACTGGGTTTGTATTCGTCTTAAGGGAAATGCGGTTCTATCACATCTCTGTTTACTGGCGACGTTTCGGTGCTTACTTCCCAGCACCATCCTCAGGCAACTATACACAGTACAATACTCACAATAGCAGATTTAAGCAAACGTCGTAACCTCATTCCGAAATCTTCTATTTATATATTATTTTATTGAATTGCAACTGGTTTTAAACATAGCATTTGTCTCAGTAACTAAGCTCAATATGTGTATATGTCTATAGCACATGAAATCCCTTAGTAATCCAGAGTATATATGGAAAACTTTGCTAATTTTTATTTTAAAATACCAAGTCGATGCCGTCAATCGTAGTTCAACTTACCGTTATCTAGTTAACTGTTACACAACGTATTTTGCGTGAAGCAGGGTGGTAAGGGTCATAGACTCCAAAGAAAATGTGCCCAGGCTTTCGATAGCATTTGAAGTGTTCTCAAAAATGATGAAACCAGGCTAAACGATGAATTGCGTTTTCTCTACTATACAATGCCTAATTTATAATGACAATTATGTATATAATGGGATTAGTATTTATAGTGATGTCGGAACCTTGATTAAAATAACTTTCATCTGCGCCCGCGCAATCAATGAAAGTTTGAGTGATGAATTTTCTATAGATTAACAGAAAAGCTTATCGAAATCTTCTGTTTCTTTGCTAAACCATACTCTTTAATATCAAGTTTCAACTAGTCATTGCTAAATAAAATGTTAGCGTTAGCGATTCGTCAAACCGTATGAAGCAAAATATTTCCGGAATCACAACATGGAATAGAAAAATGCGTTGAAATAGGCGAAGCTAAGTTGAAGTTGTCGCTTGCTGGGAAAACTCGTTCATTGCTATCGAGAGCAGTTCATTAAGACAAAATAATTAGTGTATATGCACGCATAATGGTCTATGGCATTCGTGCGGCATATGAAAATGTCAAATTTGAAGCTTGTATAATTGCTGTGTGTATATGATTATTATATATTCTATTATATAAAACCAATGAGAACTTATTGCCGCTATACATGTCGTTAGCTGTAATTAGCCGGTCATATCCATAAAGCAAATTTGGGCATGAACGTGAGTCATAAGACCCAAACGTGCAGAGTATAAAGAATACTACAGGTAAAAAGAAAGTTAAAATATAATAAATGACGTCTACGATATCCTTGCTACAGAATTGGTATAATACCGTAGAAAAGTTTACAGACGTCAAACAATTACATTTTGGTTATAAAACGCGAGATAAGGAGGATATTGGAAACGAATATTTTGATCTATATAAAATGATTAAGTTATGTATAATAGGAAAAAAACAGTGCGCAAAAAATGAATAAGTGGTAAATAAAAAATGAATAGTAAACAGAAAAAATCTATCTGTTACACATTATGCGAAGTAACTTATGAACTGTTTTGGATTGATGACGGGAAAAGCCTCTATCACTCGTTAAATATTGTACAATGTGAGGATTAGGCAGTTCAAAAATTTGTTTGCACTATCTTAGTGTACCTATGTACGTGTTGCATCTTTTAGCATAATAAAAATATACGGGTGCTTTAAATATATTCTGGCAAAGGTAGCGGATACATGGGTGGTAGTGGTGCTACAGCAGCCTCGTGAAATTGCGGATGAAGAAAAAGCGAACGGGGAACGTGTCTTGGCTGCTCGGAAAATTTTTTTAAAATGAAGTCAAAGGCAAAAATGTTAAATAATTGACCATTCTGTAAGGATGGTAAAAATCGAAGCTACCTAGGCATATTAGGTTCATGACATACAATATTTATGAAGCAGATTTGCAAATATATTTGCCTATAAGAGAACACATTGCAAAGAGAATTAAGGTTATGGTATCGACCCAGTTGCATCTAAAAGACAAGTATGGTAAATCGTCTTGTGTAAGGAATGCATTGTCTATACCTTACTATTGGCCTGTGGGTAGTACGCAGTGGTCTGGCGTAAAGTAAATCCCATGCAATTTAAGGTAGTTCAGAAACGATCAGAAGAGAATCGTGCAACCTATCGGTAATAAACCAGTTAGTAATACCATAA
Source organism: Eudiplozoon nipponicum (assembly GCA_029291075.1). Classification (NCBI taxonomy): domain Eukaryota; kingdom Metazoa; phylum Platyhelminthes; class Monogenea; order Mazocraeidea; family Diplozoidae; genus Eudiplozoon; species Eudiplozoon nipponicum. Next base: position 227,910 of record JAQBSW010000099.1, read on the forward strand.
TTTACTATACATGGATGGACAAAATAATTCATGTCTTCATCTGCAGCAATGTAACTGAGGGTTACTACCGCAGACCATCTATTAAATATGTCGATCATGTTTAAAATGTAGTTAAAACTTTGAATCTTAGCAAAATTAACTATGGCGATGTGAACAACGGCGAGCCCTAATATTATTGTTTTAATATGTTTCAACATATAATGTGTGTGCCGAGTATTTTTTTACTTTTCTTGGAAAATATTGAATCGCCAGTTGCGAAGAAGTTAAGACTTACTTTCTACTCTCGCATGATACTTTGCCACTGTTGATCTATAATTTACATCTACGCTAATTAAAAATGAATGATTCGAGAAAAAAACAATTTTGCTGCTGCCTATGTTGTTAATCAATTGATGCAATGTGTCATGAATAGGAAAACGTTCATGACCTAATTTGTCGTATCTAATTGCTAATACTTTTACATGACATTCTGAAATGTAAATGTGCGCAAGGGATGATTATAACCGTCTATGCTTTATCTTCTGTTACAACCGAAATGTGGTGGTAGATTTGTCTAAGATCTATCACTGATAAATAACTGCTACTACTGAGGATTTCTAGCATTTTGTGTATGGTAGGAATATGGTGTAACACCCGGCTCCGAGTTACAATCCAACGTAGTACATTTTGACAAATATAGTTATTTTTAAGGTCACATAGGCTAATTCTGGTTTTACAAAATATTTCTTGTAACTGTGGTTTGATCAACAATCTCTGTTAGTTTCAAGCAGTTTTCACTGAGATTTCTTGAACTGCAAATTTAATTGTATTAATGGGGTTTTGTTTAATAAAAATATACACCCGCGCTCAATACGCCCGTAACATGCAATGGATTTATGTGACTTAACGCTCAAAGCCAGGATTTATATATTTTGTGTGCCCTAACCATTTCACATAACCACTTACAGTTCAATTAAGACTTTTTGGATTTATATTAGGTGTATTTCTCAATCATTTATCCGAAACCCTTCAGTTCAGTTGATTTATGTGATTTAACACTCAAAACCTAGCATACAGTGAATTATTGTAACAACGCAAAACTTGGATTTAAATTTTGTGCTTGATGTGACTACTTTAATACAATTTTTATCCTTGCTTATAACATTGTGTTTAATAAAACAATGACATTTTGGACTAAGGTTTATCACATCCCCCCTTCGGGAAAGGGCCAGGGATTAATCATGAAAGCGGATCGTAATAACAGCTACCAGGTATAGGTAGGAGGGCATAACCTCACTAAGCAGACAACTAACCCGCAGAACTTTTTACATTAACAATAAAACCTCCTACATAAATGGTGCCCCACTTCGTCAAACTCACAGCCAATAAAGAAGTAATCAGATTCTACCCTTTGAGAATATAAATTAGGCGCAAGACGTTTCACTAGCCCAAGCACTTTGGATGAATGCCACGCAAGAATGAGTCCGGTAAAGCAAGGAAAACAAAAGAAAACAATTCCTGAGCCACAAATCACAGGGAACCACACTCTCGAGATCACAATTCTAGATGACGGATGAGGACGACGTAACACTGCCATCTATACTCGACAGCACACACACAAGATGACGTCTAGCTTAGGAAATGCAGGAAACCCGGTGGCGAGGCCAGCAACAAGCCGCACCACAACATGGACTCAGTACAAGATATGCCAATTCGATCTAGACTATCTTGTCGATTGGATCGACGATGTTACTTTATTGGCCAAGGTGTCCAATATAACAGACGAGGGCTCAATATTTTTGAGGGCTTGGGAGACAATTCCAATGTCTTTCAGACGCGGACTAAAAGACATCCTGCATCAATACACTGAGGGAACATGTTTGCAGCCATGACAGAGCCTGCAACGCGCCGTTAGGCAGCGCCTGAGACCAGATCGGGAAGACAGGCTCACAGAATTGATGAGCCAGATGTCCATAGGTAGCCGCACGCCATCCGAGCTATTTAGGGAGATGGAGAGAAAGTCTCTGAATTCAACATACCCAAGAAAATCTTAATGCGCCAATTCATTCAGAAGCTTCCTCCGGCAATTTAAGAGATGGCCACGTTACTGCGCGAATCCGTCGAAGTGCAAGACGACATACTGCCGGCACGTCTGGACAAATGTTGGAAGAAACACCACTGCAGCTCACCTGCCTCAAAGCCAGTTTGCATCACTTCACGCTTGTCCGAGCCTCAATCCACATCATCATCAGCCCGAACTAATGTCACCAATGAGCGCCTCATCAGCCTGCTCGAGAGCCTCAACGGCAGGCCACTTTCGGCCTCAGTCGATATCATCCACTATAGACGCGACCAGAGCAGGCGTGACCAGCGCCGACCACGGTACCGAAACTACACCAGGAGGTCGACGTCCAGAGACCGGGCCACAGTTCCACAGTTACTGGCAGAGTGGTGTCCGAATCACCGCAGCTATGGTCACTCCACGCGCTATTGCCTCAGAAATGGCTGCACATTCTCGCGCACAGACGCGTCTGATGTCACGAAGCACGTTGCTTTCGTGGTAGAGCGCAATCAAACTATTGTCTTTACAGCGACGGCTCCAGTCAAATCATTCTTTAAATACCCAAATGACAGCAACCAGTCCCACCGTCAGTTACGACTATCAACATCCTTCCTCATCCGTTACGCAAACTCTGGCGAATTATTTCTCATAGACATTGGATCAGATGTAAGCTAACTACGCCACAATTATTTCGAACCCACCGACCCAGTCAACACCAGCAGTCTTACCTGTACCAATGGCTCCAACATAGCAATGTTTGGGGTACGAATACACACAATCTCGTTCTCAAACTCAAAAAGATGTTACAATTATCCTTTTATCATTGTCAACACCACAAGAAACATCATTGAACGTGACTTCACCGAAAAACTTCGACCTTTTTAATACGTCCAAAAACACGAGAGATACGCACTGCCGACAATCAGTTGCTATCATCAGCGCTAAAACACACGACTCGAGCCAAAGCAGTCTCATCTATACAGCTAATTCCTCCAGTTCCTCATGTGCCACAACTGGACGATGTTCTAAAGCGACATGAAGAGATTTTCAAACCTATCTTCTTTATGCCCGATCTCAAGAGGAAGCGTACCATCACAGTTCATCGCATAATCTTATCGAAGCCCCTTCTTCATGCTACGTCAACAAGGCATCTGTACACGATCCAGCTCACCATTTGCGTCACCTGTGGTAGTAATAACAGAGTGAACCCGGTACATACAGGGTGTGCCCGAACCATTCTTACATAACCACTAAAAGTTCAATTAGCACTTTCTGGATTTATATTGTGTGTATTTCTTAATCATTTATCCGAAACCCTACAGTTCAGTAGATTTATGTGATTTAACACTCAAAACCTAGCATACAGCGGATTAATGTAACAACGTAAAATTTGGATTTATATTTTGTGCTTATTGTGACTACTTTTATTCGGTTTTTATCTTCGCTTTGCAACATTATGTTCAATTAAACAATGCATTGTGACTGAGGCTTCTCACATCACCCTTCAGGAAAGAGCCAGGGATTAATCATGAAAGCGGATCGTAATAACAGCTACCAGGTATAGGTAGAAGGGCATAACTTCACTAAACAGACAACTAGCCCGCAGAACCTATTACATTAACGACAAAACCTCCTACAATGGTATGCACATGACTCTATGAAACAGATTAACGTTTGATAAGCATCACAGGCACTGTATGATTCGTAAACTTTAGAAACCAAATGTAATGAGAATGAAAAAGGACTTTTTGATCATTTGACGATACGTTCTACCAGTATTTTTAAACAATTATCCTAAGCAGTTTTGAGTTTGGCAGTGCAATAGATTGTCCTGATGTTTTGATGTGGTTCGTCGTTTAAATGATTACTAGCGTTGATTTGCTGAACTCAAACAAAGATTTGTGTTCACAAAGAGCTGACGATATCACTGTCGAAGGATGCATTGGAGATGGCTGTACGACCTGTAACTCGAAAGGTTCTGAAGCTAGTGTCCAAAAATATTGCTTATGTCTGACGGAAATGTCAGGGAAATTCTACTTGACTAGATTAACAATATCATAAAATATATACCTAGAATATTGTATGATACATTAGCGATGATGGATTTGTTAGAAAATTCACGTCTTAAACCTATATTAACAGATCAACACAGACAATGGTAGGATAGGATAAGCTCACCTGTGGCTGATACAAACAGTACTCCTAAATTCATCTAGGAATCGAAGTCAATCTTGAGAACTGAAACTGAGTAATCGGTTTATATAAGAAATTCCTTTTGAATTTTAAATTTTAGAAGGCGCAAAATTATATTGGATCGTTCTGCTAGTTAATATATGCAGATTTGTTGGTCATTACTTTTGTAAAACTCAACTAAATTCTTCTCTTCAAAATCAGACCTACTCGAAAAAAGGAATCAACATGAAGCGCAGCAATGTTTGTTTTAAGTCGATTCTCTCATTTTTGTGTGAAGAGTATACACTGTTGTTCTAGCATATTTTTAGCCACGAAAGGATACTGACAGACTTTTGATAAATTCTTTGATGGGTGCAGACAATTTCAAAAAACATTTAAAAATTTTGTGATTATAGAACCAAATTTTGGAGAATGCTGACTAAATTATCGCAAGAATGTCGATTATTGCGGATACTTATATGTCAAATACGGACGGAAATGTTGATCCGCGATTTTATTAATTTGTTCTTTGCCTTAGACGAATCCTTGAAGTAATTTAGTATATATACTGAACTATCTTAGGTTCGAGGAAATTCGTGATTGGAAATAACCTACAGGATATTTTTGCCATACAACAAATACACTTAGTTGCACTTAAAAGAAAATTTTAAACATGCATGTCCTTAATTGTTAAGAGCTAATAACATAGCGTTTACCCAAAAACGGCTTATAAAAATTAATCTTACGGTATATGAAGCTAAAATTTCCGCTGTTAAAAAAATCCATGGACATGGTATTGGAAGTCTATCTTTGAAAAATCCAAAACCACTATCACATAAATGACACACTAGATGAAGTTAAATTAATTTATGTACATGACTTGGATCTAAAACATTACAGATAATTTTTTTTTACTAAAACCAGATGATGCACACAGAATTCATAGCTGACGCGAGCTGTGCTATAAATACAACGCTTACGTTGTTGTGTTGACAATTTGAACGCCCAAATTCAGATAGCAATATGTGCTATAAATCCTCATTTAGATTAATAGAAACCGTTTGTGAGAAGTAGAGTATAAGAATAATTCGTAAAGAGATGTGTGTCATTTATAATCTTTAATTTTCGTATACCAACCAGCAAGTTCACAATTTCACAAATAAAGATAATTCCCACGTACAAAATTAAAAGGAAGAATTCAACGATTTTGTTTAATAAAAACAAGTGAAATATGCAAACTTACAACAGTTTCGTTGTTTTTCAAACGCAATTGCCAATTTTATCGTCCCAGCTAGAGCGCTTAGCTAAGTTACAAACGCATCCAAGGTAATTAGTAAAGTTGGAGGCACTAAAGAGGACTATGTATATATTCACCAGCAAATGCAATATTAAGTGTAAGTACCAAAGCACAGGCAAATATCCAAAACACATACTCGAGACACGCCATTGATATACTTTTTGGTTGTTTGTGATTTTCTGGTCAGACTCACGAAAACCAGTATAATAGAAGTAGCAAGATCTGACAAATGCCTTTTTGAAACCTTGATGAGCCTTGCTAATGTTCTCCGGCAACCCGAAATGGCTGGTATCCATGAAAATCCGGTCACTAACTTAAACATTGATGATTGAACGAACACCAAAACACCAACAGGCTGGCGTCACAGAAGAAAAGATTTTATAGATAATCATCGTGTTCAAATAAAAAAAGAAGACAAACTTAGTCAACGAAATTTTACGCGTCAGTGATTGCCAGCAAGCAGTTTCGAGTGTGTTGCGTAGAAAATGCATTATGCTTATATAGTTTCAGATCAAATTGCGTGCGTTCTTAGTTGTCCAATTTCAGTCCATGAAAATGCGTATTTACTATGAATGAATTTACAAAGTGTTGGCGGTATGATGCAATGGGGCAAATTATATTGCCGACGTCGTGTAAATTCAATCTAATGAAATACAAATTGTCAGTGACAGCTACTGGACCAATGAAAAAGCACGCATTATGATTCAACTATTAGCCAATGACGTGCGGCCTGCAACTATAAAAGAGCAAGCCACTTCACTAGCACGACAATCTGATCTGCTCGCTACCTGCTGTCGTAGTCGTCTTCCGTCTCGTTGAGTGTCCACATTATTTGCCCAAAGATCTTGCCATCAGTCACCTTAATTACTTGTTTCTGTGAATACAGGCAATCATCATGTTTTAATTAATTAATCGGTTTTTTCATGGTTTCTAGCCTTTACGTTTTACCCGAAGATAACCATATTTTCCTTAAAGCAAAGGTCATGCGCCGGTTGTTATAATCTACTGCTCTGTAAGTATCTACCTCAGAAGGTCATTAAAAACGAACAGAATACACATTAGAAAGATATAGAGGTATTTCTGCTTATCCGCATTAGTTATGGTATAAAAGAATCACGAAATTATCTTTTAGAATAGAATAGAATATCTTTATTTGGATTCAAACCATACATGTTCCATCAAACAATAAAATTGGAAAATGTACAATACAAAAAAATGTTATCACATCACATAAAAATGTGCAATTAGTCTCATGTTGATAAGTAAATCTTACTAGTTGTACTGTACAATATATCAGTATCAGAAAGTTTGGCTGTAAGGAATAATAGATTCACCATCAAAATAAGACAAATTAAGGTATAATTTGAGTGTAACATTATGCAAAAGAATGAGAACCATGACTAGCAATTGATTGTTTGTATTGTTGACTAACATGATGATATAATGCATAACATTTCAATTTTAATAATACAAAATTTGGAAATAAAAATCTGAAGGAATTCTGTTTCCGATAACAATTATCCTTGTATTTTATTCAACCACGAGAAAGTATTATCATAATCAAAATAAAAAATATCAGCAAGATTGTAGACTTTTATTAGTTCAGTAGATAAAAATTTAAAAGACATCTTACATGGAGGCGTTTCTTTAAGCTAATTTGGCAATTGGTAATAAATTTTGTAGATTTTCGAAAAAGAGAATAACTTGCTTGCAACATTCCCCACCAAAGGAGGAAAAATTGCCAAATATCCAGATCTAGTTCCAACTTCATGACTCTTTCTTATCGGAAATATACAGACACCAGTCCACTGGTTCAAATGGAAAACTTTTATTCAATAGCACATCTTCCGAAACCATAAAGTTTGCAGTGTTACGAACTGTAATCTAGAGGCGTATATAGTGCAGGAGATAGGACTAATTTGTTTCACAACTTTTCTTTGTACAGCTTCTATCTTATTGGACAAACCCTTTGTTAAGGGATTCCAAGTAGCGGCAGCATATTCTAGTATCGGTCTAATCCATATTATAAACATTTTAAATTTTATTTCATACGATATAATATTTCTATTTATTAATGCCCATCTGTTCTTGGCACTGCCTACTATCCTTTCAATATGTCTCTCAGCAGAAGCCGTACAATGAATAGTTATGCCTAAATCCTTAATTTCTTGCATAAGTTTAATCTCAAAAACATCATTAATCTCAGCATCATGAAAATAAACATAATTAAAATCTGTTCTGTTACCTATTTTTAAAGCTCTCGTCTTTTTACTGTTTATTTTCAGCCCTAGTTTTAACAAATATCTACTTAAATCATACAAATCTAGTGTCACATTATTTTTGGAGAATTCGACATTATTTGGATCAATTGGAAAGATTATTTTCAAATCATCAGCGAATTTGCAAACTCGACCGTTAGGGATCTTAGTTTCCAAATGTGCAAATACAATTTTAAATAAAATTGGCCCCAAACTTGATCCCTGTGGAACTCCACTTGTTACCCTTTTCGATTTAGATATCAAATAGTTTACTTGAATACTCATTCTTCGATTATATAAATAGTATCTAAGTAATCTAAAAATATTCGGATCAATATTCAATAAATTAATCGCATTCAAAATAGCATCAAAAGATATAGAGTCAAAAGCTTTTGAGATATCTATGAATACAATTAATGCATCTACCTTTTTCTCATCTAATGTAATTACATGTTTCCACATAGAGAGCATATTAGTAGTTGTCGACCTGTCTTTCGTAAAGCCATGTTGGCATATATCGAAATCAGCCGGTAGCATACGTTCTAAATGATCAATTATCAATCTTTCTATTATCTTCAAAAACGAAGGGATAATAGAGATTAATCTTTAATCACTGGCACACGTTGGCTTACTTACTTTTGGCAAAGGTTTATCTACTATTGTTAGTATATCGATTGGTAATATCCCATTCTTCAAAATTCTATTTATAAAATTGCAGAGCGCATTCATAAAATTTAAAGATAATTGAAGTAGGTTATCAATCGATATACCAAGGTGATCTTTTTGTTTTTTTGATTTTATTTTTAACATTAATTCTATCAATGCATCACTGTCAATAACAAGTCCTAGATCCTGGTTTCCCGAAGGATCCGGTAGATCAATAAAATTGCTTTCCTTCTGTGGATTACATAACAAGTTGCCAAATACTTCATCCAATTCACAGAGAAATTCATAATCAGTTTTACCCACAGGTAATATAACGTTTAATTTTTCCTTATATTTACCGTAGTCTGTGAGGAGTTTGTATCCTAGTCTAGGATTACTCTTCAGTTTAGCCAAAATAGTTTTCTCTGATCTTTGACGGATTATCAGCAGTGATGAATAAATTTCATGAATCTTTCTTATTGGATTCATATAGGCACCAGCCCACTGGTTCGAATGGAAAGCTTTTATGCAATGGCACATCCTCCGAAACCATAAAGGATGCAGTGATACAAACTGTAATCTAGTGGCGTATATAGTGCAGGAGAAAGGACTAATTTGTTTCACAACTTTTTTTGTACATCTTCTATCTTATTAGACAAACCCTTTGTTAAAGGATTCTAAGTAGCGGCAGCATATTCTAGTATCTAAAAAATCAATAATAGCATTATCTTCACTAGTATGTAAAATTTTCGCGTTTAATACAGATTTACTATAAATGAGTACTCCTCCACCTCTTTTATCCAGCGATCTGTCTTTTCTGAATAAAGAATAGTGTGGAATATCAAATTCATGGTTTTCAATATCCTTGTTAAGCCAAATTTCAGATAAATTTTAAAATGGCCCTCTTCAGAACCCTCAACCGTAGTGCTTAGCCCGAATCCTGTGTAAAGTTGCGCTGAACCGTTACAATAGTTTTGACGCGTCGCAACACGACACTACATTCTTTTCTATTAAATGACGTTTTACAAATCTATGGACTCGTATACAACGCATTAATTTTGTAAAATGACTAAATAAAATTATAAGTTTTAAATCTAAGTATTTCTTTGAAATTTAAAATCAAATTTTTTAAATATAAGAAAACGAATTTAATTATTTTTACAACTGTATTAGCTTTCATTATAACTTCCTTGTATACAGAATTATCCGTTGGACCTGAGTTCTCTACTACAGAATTTTGTAAGCGAGTCACGTGTTATTTTTTTAATTGTATATGGCGTATGGTTCATTAACAGAATTTATATAATGCTTTATATATGTAGTTTTGTGATTCTGGATTAAAGGATTCTTGTCGGACTTGCAACTGAAAGTCATTCCTCCGTTTCTATTGCAGAGAATATTTTGCATATTGTTACACGAATTATACCTTAATTTTTCCAATTTTGATGATGTATCTATTATTCCTTACAGCCGAACTTTCTGATATTGATATATTGTACAGTACAACTAGTGATATCCACTTATCTACATGAGACTAATTGCACATTTTTATGTGATGTGATAGCTTTTTTTCTTTATATTGTAAATTTTCCAATTTTATTATTTGATGGAACATGTGTGGTTTGAATCCAAATAAAGATGTTCTATTCTATTCTTGTGTACGTTACCGTGAGTAACTTTAGAGGCCCTTTGGTTACTACCAGAAGAGAGCCTCTGGGATGTCAGGCCCGGGAAATTCATATATGCGGTATGATCATCTAATTTGGAACACTTAAGTTCCTTGTGAACCAAATTATCAGTTGTCCTCAAAATTTCAGAACAGCTTCCATGTTAATCACATCAATTAATACACGCAAATAAATAACCTGATCTCGTTGTAACACAAATTTATTACTAAAATCAAAATAGTAATGATTAAACCAGCAAGGTGTTTCTCTATTAGATTGGCTAAACCTGTGACGTTGAGTTTGGTCGGGCGAACTTACCTAACCACTAAGGTGCCAATTCAAGTTTTTATCATCGCCTTCGTTCTATGCATCTAATGCAAGATTACAATGTATTGAGAACATAGAGACGTATCCCTTTCCTTGGAACTCGACACGTCACCATATTCAATGTTACATTTTCTATTCGCGTGGCCCAGCAAAACTCTCGTGTGAGTGATTTCATCGCAGAGTCATTATTCCGATCACAAGGTTGTGACCTACCATTGACTATGCTTAGTACCTTCCGTTCGATATCCGTAACTGCGTGCTGTGCACCGCTAACCTTTCTTTAAAGTCAAAAGTATGTATTTTTCCTGATTTATTGCATCATAAATGAATTTGCAGTGACTGTGTATACTTCAGATCCTGCCGCTTGTATGCCCTGTCCAACTCAAAGTATTTTTGCCGCTTTATTTTCAGAATTGTGAATATCTATTGATGTGAATAGTAGTTTTGATTCAAATATTAGGTTCATAACTTGTGAATAGTCCAACTTGGAAGCTTTCGGGCACTACCATTTATGAGACTGTGAATTGAATCTCCATTTTTCCGACAGTTATTTACTCTCTCAGCCATCACCAGATTGGCGTAGAGGACCAAATGGGTAGATTTTGACACGAAAAACTGCTAGTGTAAATTACAATGAATACGACACAGTCATTTGATGGCACATCATAATGAGGTCGGATAGGACTGGTCAATATATCTTGTTATTTTCTTATGCTGCTCGTCTGAGAATGACGGCAACCAAACCAAGAGGGTAATCTGATTTAAGAAGCAGCGTGGCTGCTGGCAACTGTAGTTGGTAATTTCAAATGTTTCAGTGGCATAAATGAAGACCGTCACTTTGGTTGAAATCAGGGTATTTGTATTGTAGCTTAGTTGAATAGACGTGCGATTTCAGTTTGATTTTCATAATTTGCCCAAATCAGCGTCGGCAAAATTATATCTGATAATCATTACAGATGCAGATCAGACTAGTGTTGCCATAGATCTCAAATAGTCGCATTCAATTACGAGCGGCAATATGGAGCCGTTCACACGATCATAGGCTTCAGATCAAGATTGGTTATAGAAACGTAATGGGTGGACGCTCTTTGAGCGCAATTATACACTTTCTTGCCCATTGTCCTTTTCCGCAAATAGAAAAGCATCGTCTGTCAGTTTGAGGTCTGCATACTTGCCACTCCTACTTATTTTGTATCTGGGGAGAATAATAGTTATTTTAGGAGACTGCTTTGACAAAATATAATAATTTTCAACAGCCAAACAAATCGCAAAGGCTAAGAAAAACTTTATAGTGTGAAAACTTATTATTTAATCAAGGTTGCTGTCTTCCTATGAACACCAATCAATTTATGTATATTTGTGTCTACACTTAGCTTTCTATAATGCAGAAAAGGCAATTCATTCAGTTCCCTTTAAATGTGAAACCAGTCTGCTGGATGAATTGCCTTTTCTACATTATACAGTGCTTAATTTATACTGAGAAATGAATAGATGTTATGAGATTGTTGTCTGTATTAAAATCGCAACTTTGATTTAATAAATGTTATAACCGCCCGCGCAATCACTGTTTGCTTAGCGTGAATAATTTATTATTACAGGCCTCAAAAAGCCGAAAGATTATGGCATAGTTTATTATGACATCTTGTGCGACAAAATTTAAAATAGACAACTACTATATTGAAGTATCGATAGTGAGCAGCTTGTATCAGTGGGGAACTAGAATATGATGAAGTATTTGTATTTGGTCTGCACATCATATTGCCGATCGAAACACTATCTTGTATGCCTTGTTGTCATCTGTCGCTTTTCGCGTTCTCTATCTATATTGATGCACTTTTCTCGTGCAGATCTTTCTGAATCACTATTTTTCCGTACTTTAAAATTTCCCGAGGTAGATCATCGGTAGTCAATTGGGACACAAAACTTTGCAACTTCATTAAAAGTAAGAGATTTGATATAGATCTCGTAACAATATGGGCACTTCGTTTAACTCACTGTTTTTATATGTTGTGGATTGAAGAAATTCTTGGAGTTCTTGACTCGCTTTGCTTCCGAAACCGGAGTCCCCTGTACTCCCAGGAAAGATTCATCAATGCAAATTTGGGGCGAGGGTGGTGTTTTATCATAATACACAAAGAGACTATTATACTTTGAGGCCACTTCTGCATTAGCAGCAATTATCCAGTGTTGACTCCAATCCACTGCGTGACTGGCAGTAAATTCCTTGCTAATTTAGAAGACCATTGTGGGACCTTTCCGTTCCACAGCATATGTTGCGTGATTCTGCGATTTTTTATGGTATAAATAGTCAAATTTTATTGTTTAAGCTGAAATACAACTCGAAGCATATTCAAGAATTTCGTTCTTAGTGTTCCAAATGTTTGGTACACCGTTGGTTGAGGCCGCATTATTAACAGGCTATTATAACCTGACCGGATACTGTTATTCGATGTGATCTCTACGCACCGTACTCCTGCAAACCATGAGACCAATTGTCGAAAATCTTTGAAGTCTAGTGACAGGCAAGGACTATTGTTGAAGCCCGAGTAATTCTGCCTTTTTGTCATAGGCTGTTTTTCAATCGACCATACGGGAGATCTAGATCACTCTTTCTGTTTTTTGTATGTTAAACCTTATATTTCGTTTGCTGAATATTTTCTAGGCGAATAGTTTTACATTCTCCAATTCATTTTTAACATATTAGTCATCTATGCTTAGATGCGCTTTCGATTATTTGCTTTACACTGTAATGTTTGTTTCGATATGATAATCTTTATGTCGTAATTATCGAGAAAAGAGATAAACGATATCGGTCACTACCAGAGTGTAACAATTTGCTGGGGTAACAGATGTTCATATGTAGTTGTAGTTCTAAATTTTGGTGATTTTTAGCATAACTTGGAATCCATTGTTTTGGTATCTTGTACCGACTGGGCAAACAGCGTTAGTACCATGTACCTTTTCGGCAAAAATAGTGTTGGTATCGGGTACTGCAATAAAAGCCATAGTGTTGGTATCCTTATCAGGCTCGATATATATATATATATATATATATATATATATATATATATATATATATATATATATATATATATATATGTGAGTTGACTTTGAAGTCGCATTATTGAAGACTATTTGAAGTTATCTCCACTGCAGTTCCAATTGTCCCACATTTCTCATCAAAATATATAAATCGCCAGTAAGCACGAAACGAATGTGCAAATGAGATTATACCTAGTCATGTTTGAACTTATTTGTTACATGGTGCGCAACACTATTCACAAGTGCACACACATGTTATTTCTCCGCAAGAAGCAGTATCTAACTGTTATATATTTAATGGAATGATGCCATTATTTACTTTCTTGTCCGAAGGCATGGGCGATGCCTTTTTTCAATGTTGATATGTTGCTGTCTATGATGAAGATGATGAGGAAGACTAGGATGATTATGATGATATCAACGATGCGGCAGATGAGGATGAGAGTAAACATCATGATAACATGAATGCATATTAACAAGTTTGCCTTGTTAAGCTAAACTTTCAAATTATTGGATGGATTTTCTCGCAATCTGAGGTTATTTGAAAAAATGCATTTTTCAAAAACCTTCTCTAATCATTGTCTGATCAGCAGTACAGCAAAACGCGTACCTTTTTAATTGAAAACTGCGTCACCGCCCTATTTAAACGGAATGAAAATATATTGACACTGAATTAGGCAAGTTGGATTTTAAAAATCTACTGGTCAACCATTTAAAACGACAACTATGACTGACTATTAATTTCTGTACAAGTATCTCTGTTTTCGAACGAAACTTTCAGGTCTAACATTTATCGCAACAACAAAGAATGCATTCCGGTGTATATTGATTGTTTTGTCATTAAATTTTATGGATTATAAACCCATTGAACAACAGCTATGTTTAAGTTGTGACCAGAAGGATAAACCAAAGGCAGCATGAACAGAAAGTATAATCTCATGCACATTCGTTTCGTGCTTACTCGCGACTCATCGGTAGGAGCCGGTATTACGCCCTTTAACCACTATATATTTGGTAGAAGAATGTGGAATAATAGGAGATTGTACCGTCCCATTATGTATTTCTCCAAAAAGACTTTAATTATGAGTTTTAATTGCTCAAATCTCGATCCCTATTGATATCGACAGGAAAAATCAAATTCGAGCAAGATAGTTCATCGTTACAGCTGAAAACTGAGTGAGCATGAAGCTCTCAGCCAGTGACCTCGACCCCATCCGAATCCAGAGACACTTACATTGGAACAAGTATTACTAAGATATCCTCAGTAACACTCCATTCATTGCCTGTATCGTGCTGAGCCTCTTCCACTTTGAATACTTCCGCTAAAAACTAGCACACACGCTGTGTCCATAAAATACACCCAACCAATCCAAGCCTTACCTTAATGTCGCGTCTGTGGCCGCCGCGTAACAGCATCCTCGAACGGTTACCCTCTTCCATTTTCTAGTGCTAGTCCAAAATCCATACGTCCAGCTAACATGTAACTTTCATAAAACATGTCTTATCGGGCTTTAGTTTAAATCCGATTCCGCTAAGGTGAGAGTGCAACAAAGATAGATGCTGATAGACTAGAGATAAGATTGGGTTATGCAAATTTTGATTTCTAAATACTATTTCCATGTCATCTGCATATTTGAACAGCATGAACTGGCTGTCCACAACCTGAACATGTGCGAGTGCAAAAGTTACTAGTATAGAGCCAAGTACTTAACACTGGGAGACGCCAGATCAGATAAGAGCTGAATGCGATTAACCATTTCCGACATCTACAGTTAGCAAGAGGAATATAGATGTCTCCCACACCGATGCATTAATCGGACGGTCTAAAAAAATAATGTGGATAGAAGTTGGGCCCTACGAGTGTCGTCAGTTAATGAAAGATTTGGGGGCATGCAAAAGAAAGGTGTTCTTAGGTTTAGAGGGTTTCTCGACCATTTTTTTGGTAAACATGTTAGCTGGACATAGGGATTTTGGACTAGCACTAGAAAATGGAAGAGGGTAACCGTTCGAGGATGCTGTTACGCGGCGGGCACAGGCGCGACATTAAGGTAAGGCTTGGATTGGTTGGGTGTATTTTATCTACACAGCGTGTGTGCTAGTTTTTAGCGGGAAGTATTCAAAGTGGAAGAGGCTCAGCACGATACAGGCAATGAATGGAGTGTTACTGAGGATATCTTAGTAATACTTGTTCCAATGTAAGTGTCTCTGGATTCGGATGGGGTCGAGGTCACTAGCTGAGAGCTTCATGCTCACTCAGTTTTCAGCTGTAACGATGAACTATCTTGCTCGAATTTGATTTTTCCTGTCGATATCAATAGGGATCGAGATTTGAGCAATTAAAACTCATAATTAAAGTCTTTTTGGAGAAATACATAATAGGACGGTACAATCTCCTATTGTTCCACATTCTTCTACCAAATATATAGTGGTTAAAGGGCGTAATACCGGCTCCTACCGATGAGTCGCCAGTAAGCACGAAACGAATGTGCATGCGATTATACTTTCCGTTCATGCTGCCTTTGGTTTATCCTTCTGGTCACAACTGAACTAATTTCTTACTAGGTTCGCAAAACCTAATACATACTTGCATATATATTAGTTCTTCGCAACAAACAGTATTTAACAGCTATGTTTGTTAAGTTCGTTTGATCAGCTAATTTTATGGTTCGTGGGAGATTGTTGCTTTTTGCACATATGCTTTAAGAAATGCGGTTGCATTCCTGTTACTGAATTCAATAAATTCCATTATTTTGCCTAATTTTTGATAGAGTTTTCAGCGCCTATATTTTTGTGATAAAATCGTTTCGTTTCTGTTGTATTGATATTTTTCTTTAAGTGTGATTTTAGTAAATAAGCATACCAGAATAATTTTTGAATATTGAAATCAGCATTTAAAAACGTATGCTTCTCTAGAGTAGCATTGTACTTATCATGTTTTTTAAAATTTGATTGTGGAGTGCCAGCTTCATATTCTTCAATGCCGCGTTTTGCGTACGCGGGTAATAGCTTTGCACGGACAGTTTCACGAAGATCCGATTGATCACAATTTCCAATTTCGGTTTGTCTTCGATCGGGCTGAGTTTGTATTCGTCCCAATAGAAATGCGGTTCTATCACATCTTTGTTTACTGGCTTAAATCTGCTATTGTGAGTATTGGGCTGTGTATATATGTGGCAATTGGGCCTGAAGATGGAACGGGGATTTCTGTTCCGGAACGTAGCCAGTAAAAAAAGATGCGATAGAACCACATTTCCGTTAGGACGAATGCAAACTCAGCCCGATCGAAGAAAAAACGAAATTCGAAATTATGATTAATCGGATCTTTGTGAAACTTTCCTTGCAAAGCTATTGCCCGCGTACGCAAAACGCGACGTTGGAGAATTGAACTTATCAGTTTTGCCTGATGTTTTTACAGCTATATCAGACATATTTATTATTTCTACCAAGCATTTAACCGGCATAGTTTACTGAAGCTCCATTAAGTCAAACCTATGACAAACTGTTATATTTTGGATGAAGATAGTCACTAGGTAGCCTTTTCCTTGCGAGAGATTGTGCTGTGTGTGTCAGACCTATTCCCTTAGCCTTCTTTGTAGAAGAGTTTAACAACGATGACGCACTATTGGTGTGGCCAAACAGGACATCAAGGCACACATAGTGAGGCAGCACAAAAATAAATTAGTATCTAAATAGCTCATTAACTGCCCCATTCATATTTGGTGTACAAATGAACACTAGGTGGCCTGTTCCTTACGAGAGATCACAACTGTGGCAGTCAGATCTCTTCTCATGGTCTGCCTAGGAGGACAGTTTAACTGCGTTGAATTGCCACCAGTGGAGCTCAGCATGTCATCAAGGCACAGATATAAATTATAATTCAAAAGCTGCTTCTTTACTGTCTTATAACCATGAAATTGATGGATATATTTTGGATTCAAATGAACAATATGTGGCCTGTTCATTGTGAGAGTTTGCGACTGTTTTAGTCAAACCTCTTCTTATGGCTTGTCTAGAAGGACAGGTTAACATCACTGAAATGCCACCAGTGGAGCCCAATATGTCATCAAGGCACAGATAGGTAACACAGTGATAAGAGCTGGCCGTATTTTAATTTAAAAGCACACAAACCATCACACCAGCGGTAAGGTTTAGTCTCCAGTGTTGGGCAATTTATTTTCGGATTACATGTTTAGATGTACTTTTCCATCTATGGTATGATATGCACACGAGGCTGACGAGTAATATTCGATAGGAACACCTGATCATTAATGTGCCAGTGGCCAAAGCTTGTAAAACCGAAAAGTGTCCTCTGTATCGGGCACGTTTTACAAGAAGTTATCGATAGATGAATTACATGGCTCTTATTTTGCGCAGTGTTTAAATTCACTTTCGTCATTTTCATTCCGAATTTTTCGGGTTCCTGTTTCAGAAGGCTTTCTGAAAGGTCTTTACATCCCACAAAGAATTTAACAATTCTTAAGTCAAGTTTTAAATTTAGTTTAAACTGTTACATTTGTAATTACTTGTAAATATATTAACAATAGCTGATTATTCATTGGGTAAGTGTGCGACATGTGTGTTGGTCTGCACGCGTACTTTCATAAAATGAAATTACAGTGATCGGTTAACACGTACTAACAATTCACTAGGTAAGCACAACGCCATTTCGGTTTATGTATGTTTGTTTAGGCATTTGGAGTAATCAATTAAATATAGTAAACTGCACATATGCGTTCATATAAATGCATTAAAGTGATTAATGTAATTTCGTCTTTGTCTATATACGGCTTATTTTTTGACACCTAATTTCGTAAATGAAGTATTTACGCATGACATACAGGTAAGGAAGGAGCAAGGAAACTTGAATACACTTGTCACTAATTCTTTTTACAGTAAACAAGAAATTTCATTAATGTAATAATTTAAAATAAGAAGAGGGTCGTAAAAGAAAATCGAAAAATGTCCACCGAGAGAATGATTATATTAATATTGTATAGGAAAGATGCTTTTTAAACCTAAATTTTTGTTTAAAAAATTCTACGCTATGTGAGATAAAAAGTAATAAACGTTAACATTCTAAGATATTCCTAAAATTCGATAAGAGATCGTTAATTAATTACTCCCACCATCTGTAATTTAATGGTAATTCAACGTTCTTACTATTTTACTTCAGCTAGTCCCCTATTGTGGTAGGTACAGAATACGCTTCCTACCATTATCTAGTGTATTATTAAAAATCGAACAATTTACTTTTCATATGGCTGTTTCATTAATTACGTCATCTTTCGATTTAATTTCTATCGACGATCTAATCAATCTAGTCGATCTATCACAAACAAATATTAATACATGTCTAAGAGCATCTCAGATAATTGTGTGCTCTGTCTCTACTTGATGAATTGTAAGACCTGGTCTATTAACATAGCCATATTTGCCTTCAGTTTTTCGTTCACTTGTTTTATCTTAACTGGGCGCATGGTTTCACTCATTTACATGAAGTTGCGATCCTTGCATATAGTTCATGTACTTCTTATGTGTATAACGGTTCAATATTGTCATTTTGTAAGTGCAAGGGTCAGTTTTCAGCATAGTATGCAGATTTTATTTCAATACTACCGTTTTATTTATCTACTTATTTTGGAGTCGGGTATTATTATGACCCTCTGGTCCTCTTTTGTTTTATCTGACTTCACGTATTTCGAATTATAATTAAACTTTCTTATAACATTCGTCGTTCTTGATTCTTTTAAATTTAGAGGACATTCATTAGCACTGGATATTTCCCACAGTCTACCTAACAAAATCTCCCTATATTATAAATCTGTTTGTTGCAAGCTACTAGTTTTTATTGATTTTAACATACTAGCCTTCAATCTACACGGATGATTTAAATTAAAATTAAGGATATCGGCTTAAGTATCCTTCTTATAAACAACTCTTGCCAATTTTGTTTAATTCTAGTTATTTGATATTCATAAATGGTAATTCACCACGTGTATTCTTTTCACTTTTAAGTTTGTATTCACTCACTTGATTAGCTTACTCTAAAAAAATTATCATTCCATCCTCCTCATAGTTCCAAATAATAAATATTTGTTCGAAAATCGTACATACAGCTTGAGGTTTAAGTGTGTCATATCAAAGAAATTTCTCTGTGTGTAATTAATGAATGGGTGACTCATTGGAACACCTCTAATTTGCTTACAAAAGTCACTTATAAATATAAAATAATGAAGAATCATGCGTATGTTCATCAACTCCATATCATGTCTCATCGTCATTTTTCTTCCAATGTTACAGGAATACATAATAAATAGATTGATTTTGAAGCAATCTTTTGTGACGTAATGACTCCATGAACTGCCGCTGTATTTATGCAGTCAATTTAAACATCCAATTACAGGCAATTGTGTCACCAGGGCGTGGTGGATTTCCGACCGGCAATCGGATCTCCTATAAAATACCACATGAGCCCGACGACGGCACCATGACGCGGCGTGTGTTCCCCGCCACAAAAGGGGACAACAGCCACAGGATTAGATGGACACCTGGACAGTACTCCGTACTTCCGAATGGCGAATGAGCTCTCAACAGCCACCGGCAACCATACAACTTACTGCTGCCTTGCAGACTGCGCTTGGATGTGCAAAGGCTAGAGGTGCGTCCTCGATCAAAAAGCCGAGTGGTGAGGGGACACCACTTGTACCAAATTCCCAAGAAACTCCATGAAATGGAGCCGGCTTATCCTCTAAAAGGAGTCAGCCGCAGTAAAAAAAATTTTGTATTAGGTGTTGCGCACTTAGACACAAATTCGATCAAATATGGCCAGAAGGATAAATAAAAGACAGCATGAACAAAAGATGTAATCCCATGTACACATTCGTTTTGTGCTTACTAAAGACTTATTAGTAGGAGCCGGTATTACGCCCTATAACAACTATATATTAGGGTAAGGAATATGGGAAAATTGGACTGTCAAATTTCCTATTCGAATATGCAAACCTGCAGTAGTGAAACTAACTTTGACAATGCAACTTTAAAGCTAATTCACTATATTATATATATATATATATATATATATATATATATATATATATATATATATATATATATATATATATATATATATATATATATATATATATACAAGAGCTTGTAAATGGTACCAAAACTGTTTGTTGAGCCAATACCTGACACCAAGACTATGGTTACTGTATCGGTACATACTATCAACACATCGTATTTCAAGATATGCTACACTACCAAATTTTTGAATTATAATTACTTCGGAAAACCTGTTACTCCAGCCAATCCATACACTCTGGCCTCACTCATATATGGTGTGCGTAGTGAATAATACCAGCTCCTACTAATGAATCGCCAGTAAGCACGAAACGAGTGTGCCCATGAGATAATACCTTCCATTCATGTTGACCTTGGTTTATCCTTCAGGTGATATGTGAACTAAATTGTTACTTACTAACAGTTCTTGTTCTTAAAATTAAACTTTTTTGCATATCAGTTTTACAAAATAGTCTATGTTATTCTTTATTTCAAGCACGCAAACTTGAATAAATAATAGTTACCACCACCCGGCAATCGATGAATGCTTAATTCAGTAACTATATATACATATATATATATATATATATATATCTCTATATATATATATATATATATATATATATACGTGTGTGAAGCTGCAAAGGTTAATGTTCATTTGAATAGAAACTGTGTAGCCGACATTTCTGGTTAAGTACAATGTATGCGAGACTAATAGAGGTTTGAGCCGCTTAGCTAATTTTGCTTTCCATATATATGCAATGCGGTTGGATCATCACTAATCAGTTGGCCGTCGTACTCTGATGATGATAATGGAAGGTCGAAACGCGTCAGTACGTGTGACTGACGGTAGTTTTGCTATGGTGTTCAATAACTGGTTAAGTACAACGGGATTGGTGTTTACTTCAAGCTCGCTAACTTTATTCAGAGAACTGTTATCACCACAAGCGCAATCAATGATTATTTAATTGTATAGGTTATATCAGTGTTTTGTATTAATTAAATTGCATTATTTTTGTTAATATTTGCTAGGAATTTTGTCTCGTTATCATATTTTTGCTTTGAAAATATTTTGTTTATGTGGTTGTGGAATTTTTTTGTTCTTTATTTGATTTCAGAAATCAATCATGTCAAACTTAATGCTTGAAATGTTGCATTCCACATCAGATATGCTTACTTTCTTGCGATCTTGTTCTGATAGAAAACAGCTTTTATCTGCAGAAAATGAGTTAAAGCGTCAAAACCAGATTCAACTTGAAAAGAATCTAGAATTAGAACGTACACTTATTGGTTTAAAATTGAAGAGTGGATGTAAGTAAATTCACTGAAGTATTTTGGAAATTATAAATTGTAATGCACCGTTCTGTGAATTCTAAACAACTATCGTGCATCTGTATTATAAATTTCTTTATTGATTTTAAAGTGGTTATTGTGCTTATATCGATCTGTGTAAGTCTTACGGGCATCTCCAATCTCAAACTCATCTAGACATACACCAATAAAATGTCGTTAATATGGCAGACATCCAAATTGGCGTGGTTGGTAACGCAGTGAACTCACGGTTTTGTTACGAGGTTGATAAGAAGAATCCTTCTAATGAGGAAGCGAGAGCTTGACATCTCAAAAGCGAATGTTATATTGCAGAATTTCAAGAATTAGTGCTAAAAATAAACTATCTATCGAATTTCGTGTTCTTCGTTAGCTGAGTTTTATTATTATATTCCTCAAAGCATGTGATCAAAATGCTTCCTATTAGAAGGCAATCCTATCCATTGTTTAAGGTATTCTGGGTGTCTTGCCAAATTTGTTGAACAATATGTCTTGAAAAAATCATGATTATAATATATTTCAAACATCCTCTAGAAGTAAATAAATGTCACAAATTTATATAGCTATATTTCATATTTTGAAGTATGTTATTTTTTGTAATATTATCTAAAATGTTATGGGAAATCATCATCACCATGTCCAGCCACACAGAAGTCAAAAGTGACTAATGTTTCACTGCCATATAACCATAAGGATTGAAAACATGTATATAAGTGAACTTTGACAAATTATTAGTGAGATTTACAAGAGAGAGAGAGAGAGAGAGTCAGAGAGAAGGAATTCCTTGCTACTATGAGTAAATTTATCAGGATAACTCACAGAAATGAGGCAAACTAAACCTCTCCACAACACCATTATGGCCAAGTTAGCATTCGGGCAAGGCGACATCAGCAACACAGCTTCCTTGCGGATTTCACTGTATCACGTCATAAACAAACCAAACCTCGCAGCTAACTTTGCCCTACTAAGAAAAGAAAGTTACGAAGATGATTCTACTAGACATCTGCAACAAGATCGCCACTGAGCTCGATTCGATGCCATATCGCTAAGGGTTTCTAACCAAGAACTATGATGCGCACGAGGACCCCATCCTGGCAGACGAGTGGGTCCTATACTACCCAATTTGGATGTAAGTGACTTCAACTGTTTCTGCTATGTCAAAATCTGCCCACCTTGTTTCTTACGCCAATTTGGTGCTGGATGAGAGAACAGAGCTCTACTGGGCAATCGAAATGAGGGCATACGCAAAACGTGACCGAGCCAACGAAGTTGATGGAGCCTTATTTGTTTTTCTAACGACGAGCACTTATTGTCAGATCCAAAAATACGTCTACGGATGTCAACGTAAGTTATTCGTTGTTGGTAACCAACATGTGCTATACTTCTCAAACAACAATGATCGAATGCTTGTAAGCGTCTCAAATCATCAGCTCTAAGAGGCCAAGTTTCACTAGCGTATAGTAAGACTGCGTGTACAGATGCCTTGTAAACACGAACTTTTAGGCAAAGTGAAATATTCGCGTTTCTCCATAAATGACGAAGGTTCGACAAAGCTATTCTAGCTTTAGCGATCCGTATTCTCACCTCGTCGGACATATTGCCTACGTTATTGATAGAGCTCCCAAGATATGTAAACCTGTCGACTATGTCTAGATCTTCATTCTGCAGTCGCAACGTTGGAGTGAGTGGTGGGTGATCCTGTAACAGTATCTTACATTTAGAGGGTGCGAATTTCATACCGAAAGACGGAACAACGTCTGTTAATCTATTCAAGGTGGCCTGGGCAGCATCCTGATTGTCGAATAATAGTACGATATCGTCCGCATAGTCAAGACCGACTAGTTTATCGCCCGGGAGAACTTCAACTCCAGCATCCTGAATGTGTGAGAGAGTGTTGTTCATAATAGCATCGATTACAAAATTAAACAAAAATGGGGAAAGTGGACAACCTTGACGAACACCACTACTGGTTGTAAAGTTATGCGTTAATTCGTTGTAGACCTTAACGCGACCAAAAGTGTTTGTGTAGAGAGCTGGTATAATATTAACAAATTTTGTGGACACACAACTTTTAGACAAGATATGCAATAAAACATTGCGATCCACAGAATCAAATGCATCCTTGAAGTCTAGAAAGACGGCTATTGTGAGACGGTGATATAAATGTCTCTGTTCGAGAACTTGCCTTAACGTAAAAATATTATCTATACAACCTCGTCCTGAGCGGAATCCGGCCTCATTTTCTCTTGTATGTGATTCACGTGAAGCGCTAAGATGACGTAGGATAATCGAGGCAAATAACCTTGATGCGACCGAAGTCAAACTTATATCAAGAAGGAAAAAAATACGAAATATTTTAAAGAATTCAAGTGTGCATGTGTTTTAACATGTGTGTTTGCATGTATGTGTGTATGTATGTATTCATGTGTATGTATGCATATATTTACATTGACTCTGTTAATTGGGCAGTATGTTTTTTATGAGAACAAAACACATTTATTAATTCAGAGTATATCTAATGTGACCCTCAGATCTTGTGCTGTGACGTCTTCTGTCCATTTACACTTCAATGTCATTCTACACTGGATCTTAAGGCTTCAGCTCTCATACCTTGGCCGTGTTTGTCCGATTTCGGTATGCGATGCACACTTGGAAAAATTCATTTGCTAGTTTTCGGGATTCCGTCATTTCCTGTAGCATGACGTCTTCTGTCCATTAATTTTTGAAATACTAGAAATTGAAGATCGTTCGTTGTTTCAATACCTCTTTTCCGGTTCCATCGTTATGATTTTAATAAAACAGGTTATTGCCAAATACAAATTATGGCAAATGTACTATTCTCGTTCAAATTTATCTATTTATATTTATTTTAATCATACCTATCAGCGATTATTCTCCAATGTTTCTGAGGAATACTTACTAAAAATTCGAATGATGCTAGATCTTTTTTACAAAATGTCTTGTTTTTTTACAATGAACTGACATAAGCTATCATGTTCATGCATTCTTTATCATCGCTTTTTCAGTTAAACTTACAAGGATAAGCAAAGTTCAAGTTGAGCCGACATCGACGAATGATGCTGTTGTATCAGTTAAGGCGCCCTGCCAAAAATCTGAGAAACCGGTAAAACAGCAAAACGTTGCATCTAAAGCTCTTTCTGAAGACGATGTCGACTTTACTCGTTTGGATATACGTGTTGGTAAGATAGTGGATATTTGCAAGCATCCGGATGCTGATTCTCTGTATGTCGAAAAGGTAAGTTGTCTATTTATGAAAGGTAACTTTACGTACTGGTCAAATAATTTATTAAGGCTGCTTATAACTAACATTCTGTGCGTTTATTCATTATTATTTTACGTAAATTATGTTAATAGAAAAAAATCATGTCCTGCATTTAAAATTGAATTTAATACCACTTCTACAGTTAGAATGGTTGCGGTCTCATAATAACAAATTCTGGGAAAGGTTAGTTGCAAATTAATGTCGAAAATTCTACCCACAAGGATATATCTTAAGGTAAGATTGGCCGCAAAAATTAATTTGGCATGTAACTGAAAGTTGCATTAAATATGTGGCAACGGTCACACAAGGAATGCATTACAAGACTGTACCAAATACATTATAGTATAAATCGTGGAAATGCGAGCAATTATTATTTAGTACCCGACAGGTACGAATCAGGTCTAGTTGATAAGTTGCATATTACGTGTAATGCACTGTTTTGTACGGACAACATGCGCGCACACAAGCACACATACACACATCACAAACATATATATATATATATATATATATATATATATATATATATATATATATATATATATATATATATATGAATATAGCAGAAACATGGATTTAGGAAGCTCTAGCAGAGAAATCTAAAGTTATCGTATCCAGTCATTTTGGTATTTTTACTGCAATCTTTGATGGCATTCATGAAAACCAAGGTGCACGGGCTAGCGTAGTTTTATTGTTAAAATAATACTTTCAGGCTGACTAAGATTTTCTGGCTGTCAAGCTGAACTTATTGCAAATTGAGTTATGTTATTCCTTCCCTCGTTTTATTAACTGTGACAGAGTCTTTGAATGATTGCATTTTTCATTTGTCCCACATTATTTTTCCAAACGTGTTGTGAGTCAGAGATATAGCACTGGCTCCTACTGATAAGTAACTGATATATGTTAAACACATAAAAAATGAAATCACAACTTCTGGTCATTCTTACTTCTTCCGGCCAACTTGGTACATCAGGCATATAACGTCATAGCTCCATATATGCGGATTTCTCACAATCTAGAATATATAATGCTAAAATTAGTTTAAGTATGGGATCTTTTTAACCAAAACCTCTACTAGAGCTAGGTCAAGTGTCAAAGACCACGGATAAAACGCCAGTTTGAATGAATATCAATATTTGTCATTGTCAATTGAAGACATTGTCTCCTACATGCTAAAATTAGTACCACACGTATTAATTGCTGGTTTCAAATGTTGCTCAAACTGAAAGTCCTTTTCTCACATCTTGCCAAATTATACTTCACAGTTTTATTTAAAGTCGTGTAGATTGCTCATGCTTTTTTCGCATTAGGCGTATAAGGGTTTGGCATACTATACGCTGTTTAGATAATGATATTTCGTATTGTTCATGTAAAATATACTTATAGTATCTTGGTCCTCTCTATTATATTATATTATATTATATTATTATATTTTTTATGCCTAAATTAATATAGTGTGGTTATTAAAACAATTTTCTCATTCTGTTATTCGTCTTATGGTTATATACCAGTAAAACATTAGTTACTAATAGCTTTTATATTGCTGATGATGACGACGAAATTTGGGTAAATTTATCCTGATCATTTCTTGATGTTAAATCATCTAAATGCCACATTCATGTCCGGCTATGCAAAAGTCAAAAGTGACTAAAGTTTCACTGCCATATAACCATAAGGAGTGAAAATATATTAATGAACACGGAAATAGTATTTTAGACATTATTAGTGAGATTTACGAGAGAGAGAGAGTGTGTGTGTATAAGGTCGGTCAATATATATAATGTATATTAAAATCACCTCCAGAATATTAAAATAATTTAAATTATCTTAATTTATTGTGGCTCACTCTCGTCAAGGAATAGGCCAGTCTCGTGGGCGTTGCAATAAAAATTGTGAAATTTTACGAGTTCTCCATGTAAAACCATGCATTTTGTTAGACATTGCGTATCTATCCTTCTCGCTGCTAATTATCATCTACAAATTTTAGAGCTCTCGCCAGAAGATCTAGACAGGCCTACGAATAGCAACCTACCAAAGTGTCATGTCCAAATTTATTCTCAAATATCATAATGGCTGTGATTATTCCTCATTGGGGCTTATTCAGACATATCTCGCGATACAAGACGTTTCTTCTACTGTCCCAACAACAATTGTTTTAGACAGATATGATATCGACTTTTTGCTGTCCAGTATTGTTGAAATCCGTTCATTACAGAAGAGCTATAAACTCTTGTGTTGCCTATGCTAGATTTTGCGCTTGAAACAAATTTTTTGGACGTGTAAATGTGTACAGCTGAACATTCAATCATTCTGCTTATTAAAATTGATCTCTGGGAAAATATCAGATTCGATTTCTCGATTTAAGCGGCGTTCGGACATCCTTTTGATTGCACGTGAATTAGCGCCGAACTGTGTCAGTACTGTGCGGGAAATGGAGCTTTAGAAACATAGATCCTGAAGTAATTGCCAACGGCATTAAGCTCTGCAGTTGTGGTAAATTCTGTTTTCAAACGATACAGAATGCACCTTTCCATTACGCTTATCGAGGTAAATATGCACATGCAACGGCGCCTTTTCGATCACCCACGAAGTAAAATCGTGGATACGTTAAGCGTAGAACTCTTTGAATTCCTACAATCTATTTGAATGGGATTACACAGTTGCACTAACTTGAACATCCACAGAATGATAGCTCTGATATAGTTTATTATTTCTGTACTGGCAATAATATTTAAGCAAAGATCTTTTTCGTGTTTATTAACTGCCAGCTTTTTTTACTGAATGTCATGAGTGGTGTTTAGACCAGTAGTCATATAAACTTGCCTCATGGCGATTTTTTACAAGAGCTAGCCCAAGTCGTAACGATCTCACGAACATTGTCTATACTAAATGATTAAAATTATTCCTTTCTTAAAATTAAAACGTTCTCAATCCCGTAATTGATGTAGGCAAACTCGAACAACCATCCTTCTAGCAAAATTATGAAAATATTCTTAAGGTTAATCTAACTGGTCTGGATAGCGAAAATCCTAATATACTTTTGTCCAAGACAAGTACCACTATGCACAATGCAGGTACTACTGTATTTGGCATTGCAGGTCCCCGTAGAAATAATCATTGGCTCTCTGTAAAATCTATGGAGATACTCGAAATAAGGCGCCAAATTCCACCTGGCTCGACCCATAATAATGCCCGTCGAAATATAAGACACCAACTTATGCGCAATCTAAAAGACGATATTGAAAACCTTTGGACCAGTAAGGCTGAAAAAATGGAAGTAGCTTTCGCGTCAGGTAATAATTGCTGTTTATTCCAACTTAGGCCCGAAAAAATTAAAAGTTAGTGAAACTATAAATGATAGTAACAACGATTTAATAACCGATAAAATAAGTCGTCTTGACAGGTGGGCTGAACACTTCAAAGATCAATTTTCTTGGCCACCCGAGTCAGTTGCGATTCCCGAAAGCATGTCTGCATCGAGTGTGGAATGTTAGTCCCGAAGAACCATCCGAGTTGGAAGTACGTGATACAATCATATCTCTTAAACGCCGCGCAGGCCCCGACGATTTGCTTCCAGGATTGTTTAAGAATGGTGGCGATATAATTTCAGAAACGTTGACCAAACTTTTTCATACTATATGAAATGAGGAAACCGTACCACTTGATTGGAATGAGTCGACCATCATTCCCATGTTCAAAAAAGGCAATCGTAATTCGTGCGATAACCATCGTGGTATAAGCTTGACTCCGGTCGTATCAAGGTTATTTGCTTCGATTATCCTACGTCGTCTTAGCGCTTCACGTGAATCACATACAAGAGAAGAACAGGCCGGATTCCGCGCAGGACGAGGTTGTATAGATAATATTTTACGTTAAGGCAAGTTCTCGAACAGAGACATTTATATCACCGTCCCACAATAGTCGTCTTTCTAGACTTCAAGGGTGCATTTGATTCGGTGGATCGCAATGTTTTATTCCATATCTTGTCGAAAAGCGGTGTGCCCACAAAATTTGTTAATATTATACGAGCTCTCTACACAAATACTTCTGGTCGCGTTAAGGTCTACAACGAATTAACGCATAACTTTACAACCAGCAGTGGTGTTTGTCAAGGTTGTCCACTTTCCCCATTTTTGTTTAATTTTGTAATCGATGCTATTATGAACAACACTCTCCACACATTCAGGACGCTGGAGTTGAAGTTCTCCCGGGAGATAAACTAGTCGATCTTGACTATTCGGACGATATCGTACTATTATTCGACAATCAGCATGCTGCCCAGACCACCTTAAATAGATTAGCAAACGTTGTTCCGTCTTTCGGTATGAAATTCGCACCCTCTAAATGTAAGATACTGTTACAGGATCACCCACCACTCACTCCAACGTTGCGACTGCAGAATGAAGATCTTGACATAGTCGACAGGTTTACATATCTTGGGAGCTCTATCAATAACGTAGGCAATATGTCCGACGAGGTGAGAATACGGATCGCGAAAGCTAGAGTAGCTTTCTCGAACCTTCATCATTTATGGAGAAACGCCAATATTTCACTTTGCCCTAAAGGTCGTGTTTACAATGCATCTGTAAGCGCAGTCTTACTATACGCTAGTGAAACTTGGCCTCTTAGAGTTGATGATCTGAGACGCTTACAGGCATTCGATCATCGTTGTTTGAGAAGTATAGCACATGTTGGTTACCAACAACGAATAACTAACGTTGACATCCGTAGACGTATTTTTGGATCTGACAATAAGTGCTCGTCGTTAGAAAAACAAATAAGGCTCCATCAACTTCGTTGGCTCGGTCACGTTTTGCGTATGCTTTCATTTCGATTGCCCAGTAGAGCTCTGTTCTCTCATCCAGCACCAAATTGGCGTAAGAAACAAGGTGGGCAGATTTTGACATGGCAGAAACAATTGAAGTCACTTACATCCAAATTGGGTAGTATAGGACCCACTCGTCTGCCAGGATGGGGTCCTCGTGCGCATCATAGTTCTTGGTTAGAAACCCTTAGCGATATGGCATCGAATCGAGCTCAGTGGCGATCTTGTTGCAGATGTCTAGTAGAATCATCTTCGTAACTTTCTTTTCTTAGTAGGGCAAAGTTAGCCGCGAGGTTTGGTTTGTTTATGATGTGATACAATGAAATCCGCAAGGAAGCTGTATTGCTAATGTCGCCTTGCCCGAATGCTAACTTGACCATAATGGTGTTGTGGTGAGGTTTAGTTTGCCTCATTTCTGTGGGATATCCTGATAAATTTACTCATAGTAGCTAAGTATTCCTTATCTCTCTGCCTATTTCTCTCGTAAATCTCACTAATAATTTGTATAAAATATTTCTGTTTTCATTTATATACTTTTTTCATTGATTATGGACATTGAAACATTAGTCACTTTTGACTTTTGTATGGCTGGACATGATGATGATGATGATGATGATGATGATGATTTATTAGGTATTGCGTACCTAGTAAC
This sequence comes from Eudiplozoon nipponicum, assembly GCA_029291075.1. Classification (NCBI taxonomy): domain Eukaryota; kingdom Metazoa; phylum Platyhelminthes; class Monogenea; order Mazocraeidea; family Diplozoidae; genus Eudiplozoon; species Eudiplozoon nipponicum. Next base: position 258,510 of record JAQBSW010000099.1, read on the forward strand.
ATATTTGCTCAGGTAGGACCTTAAGGATAAACCAGAGCCAGCATGAACGAAAGGTGTTACCTAATGTACACACACTTTTCGTGCTTACTGGCGTCGCAACAATAGGAACCGGTATTACGCCAGTAAGCACGTTACGCCGTATGAACAATTGCATATATATATATATATATATATATATATATATATATATATATATATATTGATTTTATGCAAGACACAATATATAAATTATAATTCATTTTGTTTTAATAATTAAGGTTGATTTTGGTGAAGGTATGGGTGTTCGTACAATTATCAGCGGATTAGTCCGATTTGTGCCCATTGAAGAACTGCAAGGAAGACTAGGTGTATTTTTGTGTAATCTCAAGCCAGTTAAAATGCGCGGCATTGAATCAGAAGGCATGTTGTTATGCGCCAGTGCTGCAGATTCCCATGGTATTGTTGAACCTCTTGTCATCACGGAAGAATCAAAACCTGGAGATAGGGTGTCAGTCGAAAATCTTACTCGTAAGTGTAATATTTTGTTACATTAGCTGTCGTGCTATGTATTAATTTAATTGGTTTTAAAACTAATTGAATATTGATATACATTAAAAGCAGTTGTCACTGTATGCTATTTTTTGACAAGCCGAAATGTCCAGTTGTTTTTGAGATCTCCTTTGCGCTGATTCTCATTAAAGCATTACTTTACTTGCTTTTCAATGTTAATAAATATGTTGCGTATTCATAGCAATTTGTGGCCTAAAACAGTAAAATGTAGCCATTTTTACCGAAATTGTTGTCGAAACTTTCTTGCTTAAAAGATTTGTTATAATAGCATTTTGTTATATCAAACAAATATTCAAAGAGATTGTAATACCAGTTAATTCTCCTGATCACCGTCACAATTTTGGGTTTGCTAACATACAATTTTTCTGGAGAGATTAAAATCGGAGGTAACTTAAGACGCTACTTCCTCAGTGTCTGATCATAGTTTCGCTCATAGCCTACATTCATCAGGGTGCTTAATGCCTCCAGTGCTCTAGAGGCGAATATCGTGGACCAAATACCGGGAAGAATATAATTTAATTGGTCGGAATCCCGTAAAACTAAGAAAATTTTGCGTCTTAGTGCCTTATTGGCAGTGCTTCATTGACTAATCCGAACTTAAATGTATTCACGTATAGGTGTGAGAAGTGAATGGTTTCATGTACTTAACAGACTGACGAGCAGAAGGATTAAATAAAACGAGTTCTTAATTTTATACACCACTTTTCTGTTTATTTTAGTGTTTTAATTAGTGGGTTCTTTGATAGTCGTACCTCTATAGTTATTTTAAAACGTCGATACTAATGAAGTAAGTCCATTTACCACAAGAAAACTAGTTATGGCTCCGTTTGAATCCCCTTACTGTTTTCGTCAAAAGCCTCGTGAATTTACGCGAGCTTTGGGATAAGCTGCTTTGAAAGGCTTCACGCAACTTTTCTCTTTTGCCCAAGTAGATTTTTCGCTGGTATGCTCCAAATGCTTTTGGACAACCCAGTGGTTTGCTTAGTCTATTAGGCACCGTGGTTTCTGGAAATTTCAAAGACTTCTATTTGAGAATGATTTTGCCAATTATGTAACCGGTCAAAACTTTTCTGGTTAAAATATATAACATGACCGACATCTGGAAAAATTATATTTCTTATGCTATTTACCTCTAGAATAGGTCAAATATATATTGAATTTGAATATTTTAATTTTCCTATGATGCTGTTAAAAGATCGAACATCAGTAGAGAAATTTGTATTTAAACATTTTTAGAATTGGGTTGCTTAAACAACTTAAGCAATTTCACGTACAGAATGCCTATATGCTGAACTCCATTTCTTTTGATCATAACTGTCTTAAATAGAAGTTTTGCCTAAAAACCTTTTTGTTGAGTTCATCATAAATAAAAGTGGAGTAAAAGTAAGGCGTCATGTTACTACAGTGTCACAGGCCCAAGCTCTTCTGAAATCCATCGCGTGGCAATTCTGGATTTTTAAAATGTATATGCAAAAATATATATATATATATATATATATATATATCGAGTACAGGATTTCGAAGCAAATATGCCTCGGTTGCGGTAATTCCATATTTTTTGGATGAATTTCCAATAAAGATAAAATCGGTCTCATGGATGAATTTCATTTGATACTGTTAATAAAGGTTACGATCTTGGTATAAAAATCTCCCCATTATTTATATACGTTTATCAGTATAAACGAAGTACTTTATAGTGTAGAAAAGGAAATTCATCCACTCATCACATACTTTCCAGAATTTTCCACGGTCAGGTCTCGAACCTGGGCACGTCTGCTTCGGAATCTGGTACTCTAAGTACTAAAGGAGATGCACTATATGCTCCACGTAATGAAAAAGCTAACCAAGAAGCATTAATTTATAACTGAAAATTGTGTGTAGCATACGATAAGATGGCTCAGTATTTAAAGCAACAGATTCAAAGGTAGACATGCCCAGAACCGAGCTCTGTCCGCGGAAAATTTGGAACAGTACGTGATGAGTTCTCAATATGGGCGAAACCGGTCTACTGGATGAATTTCCTTTTCAACAATTTACAATGCTTGGTTTGTACTAACAAATGTATGTATATAATAAAATTAGTGTTTCCATCAAAATCGCAACCTTGATGTAAATAATTATCGTAGAAAGCGCATTTAACACTGCGCTAAATTATCAATGACGTATGTAGTGGAAGCGAAACGGACGCACGTGACAAATTTAGGCTTCTGAAGGAAACTAGTTATTTGTGCCTTAAAGCCTACTGCTCTTAACTGACGATGCTCGTCAACCTTTGGGTAAAGATCATTAATGAATAGGAAACATGCAAATCTAAAGCATCCATTCTCATTTAGATTTGGTGAAACTGTTCCTCACCAACCTACATCCTTATAAACTGCTTTTGTTCTAAATTAACTTTTGTCGTCTTGAGTGCTTGTTTTGTAAATTAAACTAAACATTTTGTTTAAGTGTATTCAATTTCGTGATTCTAGCGAACGGTTTTTAGTCGGCAATCTGCCAATTCGCAGCAGCAAGAAAATCGTTTTAACGGAATACCTTTAATAAATTACAAGAAAAAACAACATATAAATGGACTCCAGTTAGCCACTATCTATAGCATGTTTTATTTTGTACTTTTTGTGGTTTATCCGTATTCAGAGTACTGAAAAAAAATTTTCTTTTCAGCTTCTTGCGATAACGTGCGTAATTCGAAGAAGGCGTTTGATAATGTTAAACCTCATCTGCGTGTGGACACCGAAGGTTTTGCTGCATTCAAGGGGAAAAAGTTGTTTGTGATCAATAGCGGTGGATCTGCATTCGTTAAATCATTGAAACTAACGGATGTGCAGATTGCATAAATGTCAATATCATGTCATATTTCGAAAAAAGTACTTGTTTTTCATGCTTTCTTCAGTTATTGTGAATAGTGTACATTATTCGAAGCCTAATGTGACAGCATTTCTTGAATAAAGGAAATTTATTCATGCATTTTTTATCCTATATTTAATCATCTATATGTGATGACTTGCGAATATAGGTACAAAGTATATCCTGCCTAATCATCAAATCAGCGAATGTCATTTTGCTTACATAAAACTTCATATGCTGCGCTAATTACGTATACCTCATGGATTACTGTTAGTTAGAAAGGTGCCATCTGCTGATGATATTTAACTAACCACTATTCTGATTAAAAGTAGCCGTATCTGTTTATACTATGAGTTAAACGTTCGCTTGAACAGCCTAGGTAAGAAGACAAACAAGTAACATTTTTACTATTACTATGTAAGTAATTAATGGGTCAGGTGCTTATATGAGGATCGCAACCTTGACTATAGTAATTGTTATCACCGCCCGCTCAACCAATGTTTGTTTAAGCTACATTTTTGTATACCCTTCTGGTTCTTTTGAAAAAAGTTAAGCAGGCACGCAACATAGCAAAACTACCGTCAGTCAAATTTACTGACACATTTAGACTTTCCATGCTCATCGTCGAAAGACGATTTCCAAATGATTATGGAGGTTCGAACCGCAATGCATATACGAGCAAATTGAAATTAGAAAGGCAGCTCTCACCTTTAGTATTCTCGCATTAATTGTACTTGACTGGAAATGTCGGCTGTACAATTTCTATGCAGTCACGAACATTAGCTGTTTGTAGCTTTCGCCACACACACACAAATATATATATATATATATATATATATATATATATATATATATATAGACAATACAAATAAACAATATTTGATTGCGCGGGTGATGGTAACAATTCTCTAAATCAAGTTTGCCAGCTTGATGTAAACACCAATCCCATTTGTATTTAACAAAACTACCGCCCGCCGCAACGCACTGGCGCGTTTCGACCTTCCATGATCATCATCAGTGTATGACGGTAAACTGACTATCGAGGATCAAGCCGCATTGAATTTATATGGAAATCAAAGTTAGTTATGCCGCTCTCACCTCTAGCAGTCTCGCATAAACTGTACTTGACTGAAAATGTCAGCTACACAATTTCTATGCAGTCACGAACATTAACTTTCTGTAGCTTTCGCCATAAATATATAGGTAATACAATTAAGTAACTATTGATTGCACGGGTGGTGATAAGAATGCTTTAAATCAAGTTTGTGAACTTGAATTGAGCACCAATCCCATTGTATTTACCCAATCATTCAACATTGAAAAGTTACCGTCAGTCACACGTATTGACGCGTTTCGACCTTCCATGATCATTATCAGTAAACACCGGCAAGCTATCTAGCGAGTATCAAACCTTAATGAATATATATTGAAATTAAAATAATATATGCGGCTCTCACCTCTATTGGCCTGACATTAATTTTCTTGAGGGTTTAATTTCGACTGCATAACTTACATGCAACTACGAAAATTAACTTTACGCAGTTTTTACACATGTGTACAAGTTATACAGTTAAGGAATCGTTGGTTGTGCATGTGGTGATGATAATTGTATTAAAATTTGCGAGCTAAATGGGAACACCAATCCGATTGTAGTTAACCTGTCATAGAACCTAGCTAAACTACCGTCAGTCAAAAAAATTTTATTCAAGCTTGCAAGGTTGACATTGTAATCAATCACACTGAATTTAATCACTCGGACAACATAGCAAAACTGCCGCTAGTTACATGTACAGAAGCGTTACGAAATTCTATGTTCATAATCAGTGTATGACGGAAAACTGACTTGGGAGAATGAAACTGAAACGCGTATATAAGGGAATCGTTATTAGTTATGCAGTCCTAATCTCTAGTAGCCTTGCAAAAATTATACTTGACTCGTAATGTCAAGTGACCGAGTTCCATTCCGTTGCGAATGAAAACATAAATCTTTCGCCATGTGTATATAATCTGTGCACAAAAGTATTCATTTAATGTGGAGGTGCTGGTATAAATTGTTTTAATCATGACTTCGAACTTGATATGAACACACTGCCCTTTGTATTTATGCAGTTGCACAGCGTGGTAAAACTATCGTCAGTCAATGACGCTTAAGTGCTTTGAATTGCCAGAGGAAGCCTGAAACCAAACTGGCGAGGATCAAAGCAAATTTAGAAATGCGGGCCTCACCTCTAGTTGTAGCGAATATATTTTACTTGACTAAAAATGTCGGCTGCACAATTTCTATGCAGTCAAAGAAATTATTTTTATGGAGCTTTTTGATAAGTGTTATTTTAATGAAGTTTGATATTTTGATATAAACACCAATCCTGTAGTATTTGGCCCATTGCAAAACAAAGCAGACTACTTCAAAGAAATAAAATATTGCGAAAATTGAAATACTGTATTACCAGATTGATCTCAATATATAGGGTGGGCGCAAGACGAAAACCATATTCAGTACAATAAGAAGTTTAATTAAGATATGAAATAAAATAAATTGAAATTTGTGTAATGAAAGAATATGCAATATAAGTAAGTTAGATCAAAGTTCTTTAAAAAATATGCGAAAAGTTGAAGGATGAAATTTAGAAGAGTTATGTTCTCAACGATTGTTTAACCCGTAATTAGATAATAAGCCAGATTTACTTCAATGTTCTTTATCTTTTAGTGGCAATTGTCTTTTCCTATTGTTAGATATTGCTCTAATCCAAATCGAACATTTCCACAGCTTTTTCATGCCTAATATCATCTCGAGATTTATTTTCAATAGATTCTATAATCAATCCCGTCATCCCGTTGCGAGTTAACACCGCTATGCGTCTGCAATTATCCGGTTTCCATTGCATGACGAGCAAGATGAGATTTATCAGCATGTTTATAGTTATATACGGACAAGAATTTTTAATGGGCTACCAGGCACTTTAACCAAACCATACACTATGGGTGCAACTGTATCTCTTTTTATGAGTGTTTTACTACGCGTCGAATCCAATTCAGCACTAGCAGTCATATTATTGATTAGTAAGTTTCCTTGCCCTAATAACGTACCAGTTGGGTCTTTTGTTATTTCATTTTATACCTCCGAGTTGCTTAATTGTTCTAACATTTTATCATTATAACCGGATTAACTCATCAGAACTGTCACTCCTTTATTTGCTCTTAGACATATAGCTTTAATCGATATTAACTCATCTTTGTGACGTTGAATTTCATTGTTGGGCTTAGATTTATCCTCTTTGTGTATTAAAACCATTCAGGTGAAGTCCAATTCAAATTTATTATTCTAATCTGAAAGAATTGTCGCTGTTTTAACAGCCTCTGTAATAACCGAATTTCTAACTGATCTTTCATTATGAATAATCATGTTTAAACCAAGGTTAAATATTTCAAAGTGATTCCTCTTCAGGTTTAGTGGTGATAGATTTAATATTCGACTAGCTATAATTAAACTACTACAGTAATGGTAAAATTTATAAATTCTAATATCAGACCTGTTTTTTACTATGCCTAATCCTGACTTTTAGTATTTATCTGTTACAGGCTTTATCAATAAACTCCTTTTTACATTTTAAGTCATTTGCATGCAAATTAAAATGCGATTAGTGCTTATGTCAAGCTTGCAAATTTTATTCAATTTGTTATCACCTGCGCAATCAATGATGGATTAATTGTATAACGTTTCTACATATAGCGAAATAGGCACAAAATTTTTGTTTGTCTGTCGCATATATTGTGTATAAGACATTACAAATCAGGTAGAATTTATGCGAGACAATGAAAGGTGAGGGTCGCATATCAAAATTCACTATACTTTTAAATGCATTTCGGTATGATTATTTCTGGTAAGATTGCAGTCTTGCTACATTTATAATCATGGAAGGTCGAAACGCATCACGGTGTGTGAATGAATTGTGCTTTGCTGTTTCTTTGCTGCTTGAAAACAATAGGTAAGATATATTTCTAAATGTCGGAAACACGCTTTTACAGAAGAAAAATTCGGTGTTTTCGATAACTTTAAATTTAAAAAAAAACATTGGAACGACGAACGTCGTCATTAAGCACAGGATGAATCCGTCGCAAATGTAATAACCAATGGCATGAAAGAGAAAAATATTTTTTAAATCAAGTTTGCGTGCTTTAAGCAAACACCAATCCCATTGTATTATATCAGTCGTCAAAAACATTGCAAAACTAACGTCATTCACACGTATTGACGCGTTTCGATCTTCCATGATCATCATCAGAGTACGACGGCAAACTGACTAGCGAGGATAAAACCGCATTGCATATATATATATATATATATATATATATATATATATATATATATATATATATATATAGAAAGTAAAAGAAAATATACGTCTGTTACCTCTAGTAATCTTGCATACATTGTACTTTTGGCTGAACAATTTCTATGCAGTTACGAACATCAACTGTTTGCAGCTTTCGCCACACGCATATATATATATAATGCAATTAAAATGTCAAGTACAACGTATGCAAGACTACTAGCGGTGAGAGACGCATATCTAATTTTGCTTTCCATATATATGCAATGCGGTTTGATCCTCGCAAATCAGTTTGCTGTCCTACTCTGATGATGACCATGGAAAGTCGAAAAGCGTACGTGCTTGTGACTTGCGGTAGTTTTGTTACGTTGTTTGATAATTGGTTGAGCATAGTGGGATTGGTGTTCACTTCAAGTTCGCAAACTTGATTTAAAGCATTGTTACCTCCACCTGTGCAATCAGTCATTGTTTAAGAGAAAAATTTGTTGCATTACCGAATGGTCCATTATTACGCGCCATCACAGCAGAATCAATCGTCGATTTACTCATGTTGTCGCACTTGTAATGGTCGACTAGATGAAACACAATGTTGTTTTACTGAATGTCGCGAATACCACACGTTTTCACAGCAATATAAACCTGTGAATTCCTGGCGTGATCTTAGTTCAACATCGCATAAAATGAAAATAATTTTTGCATGGGTGAATGTCTCCATTTTGCACACGCTGTCACAGTAAAAATCAACGGTGGTTTTCCTGGCGTCGCCACATTTGTAATAATCAACGACCTGAAACAAATTACGAGTTAAGACCCTTAGCCAGTATAGCACACTGTCACAGCAAAATCAACCGGTGATTTCCTGTGTGGTCGCTATTTTAATGCTCAATGACCTAAAAAAGAATAAATTTTGCAAAACCAACTGTCGTTATTCCCAAAAACTGTCACTTTAGGGGCAACTGCGATTTACTGACGTAGTCGCTGTTATAATGGTTAACTGCATTATCTTATATCGCCATTTTCACACATTGTTACAGCAGTATAAGACGGTGATACTCTGGCGAGGTTGTTAATATAGTATTCAACGAATTGACAACAAAAAAATAATATATTACCGAATGTCGTCTTTATCACTCTATCACATTGCAAAAAGAAAGGTTGCATGAAAGATGATCGTCATTGTCATACGCTGTCGCAGGAATTTCCTGGTATGATTCCAGGTGTAATGGTCAATGAAATAAAAAAGAAGAATGTTACCTAAAAAATTTCGCCATTACCACATGATGTCGCAGTATTATCTACAGGTGATATCCCAGCGTGCTCGCAAATGTCCGATCAACGATATGGAAATTGTAAAATATGTTGGAAGACCGAATGTTGCCCCTATCACAAGCGACATTGCAGAATCAACTGTGGATCTCCTGACTTCGTCGCAGATGTTGCAGTTCACGACATGAAAATGAATGAAATTTTGCAATATTGAAGGTCGTCATTACCACATGCTGCTACACATTTATCAATGGTTGAATTCCATGCGTGGTCGCACTTGTAATAGTCAATGGTTCGAAGATGATTTTTATTACAGATTGTCGTAATTTTACACTTTGTTACAGCATTATTAGACGGTGATTCTCTGGCGAGGTCGTTCATGTAGTAGATAATACTTGACAACAAAAAAGTAATACATTACTGACTGTTGCCATTATCACTCGATAGCATTGCAGAATCCACCGGTGATTTTCTTACATTGTTGCATATGTAGTGTTTAACAGTATGGAAGAAGCTGTGGCACGGACGAACTTGAATGGCAGGCTAAAAGTTCCATTTAAGTTCAGATGTGAAGCTGGCCTCGCATGAATAGAAAACCAATAAAAACAGGCAAAGGAATATTCGGTTTTGTAAGTGTCCATTCAATGTCAATAAAATGACTCATGAGGATGCATTCATAGAGTTGAATGTATAAAAGAGTGTATAATCTTAGATTGTTGCGTTCTACAGTTTATCTGAATGGAGGAAGAGACCAGAATAGGATCAGTCAAGGCACCAGGAGCTTGAGGCCAGTTCTGACCCGAAGATAACGTGCGAAAAAGAGCAAAGATTAAATTAACACTATATTTACATGAAAGCTATTTAGAAGATATCGGTGGGTGGGAGAGCAAATAACAAACAAACACGATATGGAAATGAGTCTTAGTGACGTTTCAGCACCATATCTCGAAACGCGTTCCGAAACAGTTGTCATAAAACCGAAGAATGATGATTACGCACATCCATAGGAAGACGTACACATGAAGTGTAAATAAAGGTCAATATTTAAATAATGTCTTCCAAAAACCGAAGGTACGACTCAGTATTATCTTATCTAAAATAGTATCATCCAAATAATTTTAAAAAAAGATATTTGCTATTGGAATTGACAAAAATTGTCCCATTAGGACATTTTCAATTTTTATAAATTTTTTTCCTAAATGTAAATAATGAAAGGGCATACACACAAACATTAACGTGCTAAAAGTCATTTACTTCCTGCTAATATAAACGTGTAATCACCATGGAAACGTAAACAAACCAGGGCTTCAAGTACTGGTATATTTATTTGCATAGGTAATACATCTGAATTCATCAAAATATAACCTTCATATAGTACACATTTTTCTATAATTTTAAACAAATAATAAGGATTCAATGTATGGTCCAGAAGTAAGAATATTTTGTTATCCTATGAAGTAGAAACGTAGAATTTTATATTTTGGGAGTGATGGATATCGAAAATAAATCTTGATTGGATACCAAATTCAAACCATGTACATGGAATGCAAATGTATTTCTTTGAATAAGCTTGTTACCATGTGCCATACCCGATTCCTTGTTAAAAGTGATAATATTTATTACTAATTTTCCTTGCCCCAGTAGCATATCAGTTAAGTCTTTTCTATCAAGTACTTCATTTTTACTTGACAGTTCTAAATGACATGATGAGTATATATCTGTTAATAATAATAATAATAATAATACATTTATTTGGCATCAAAGGCCAACTGGCCCGACCATTGAGATAACAAATCAAGGGTAGGATATGTGGAGGTGAGTGGAATTGTGACTAGCAAAGTATTTGATGGCAGGGGGGTTTGGGAAGGGAAATGTTATCAAAACGTCAAGATAGTTCAATCTGGTGAAAAATAAATAAGAACAAAATTCCATTTGACTAGACAAGATCAATTGGAGAAAGTCCATGAATTGTCAGAGCTTCTAGGTAAAAGTGAGTTCGAAAATAAAGATAATAAAGATGGCGGATCGTAGGCAGACATCGGTCGATGGAGTCCATTGTCGTGGAGATTCAGTTGATGGAGCATAGCCAGGACATGGATGGAATCAGTCGGATTGAAGACGAGCTTCTTGCACGGGTCGCAGGCATCCGTAGAACGAAGTTGTGATTGAAGGAAGGCCAGGGAAAGTCGATGTCCTGTTGGGTTATCGGTCCTCCGCTGAAACAAGAAAGAAAAGAATTGGATGAGGAAAACATAGTAAGGTATCCACTACGTGGATATGATGGGGTCGCGAATGGGTTGAGAAGAGGTATCAGTGAGTCAAGAAGAAGGGATGAAGACCAAGGAGGTAAAGTGGAAGATTAGAGAAGTTAAAGAGAATAGCCTGGGGAGAAGTAAATGTTATGGATTGAGAAGGAACCAGTTTCGTTTCCAATCGGTGGTATCGCAAAGAAGTTTGTTGAAGAAGTACTGATGGGCTGCCTTTTTGAATTCGTGCTGGGATAGGAGCTTTATATCTGTGGGAAGAGCGTTGAAAACATTAGTGGCTTTGGAGAAGAGATAGACTTTTTTAAATATGGTGGGGGTATGGTTAGCTTGGATAGAAGAGTTACTAGAACGTGTGGCGTAGTGGTGACTTGGGTGGGCAAAGTTGGAGAGTGGTAGGGAAGTTGAGATCTTATGGATAAAAGAAATGACTCGAAGGTGACGTGTGAACCAAAGCGGAAGAAGGTTAGCCAGAAGTAGGCGTTCCCTATAATTTTGGCATTTCGGGAAGACTCGCTTAAGAAATCTGGAGGATACTTGTTCAATAGTATACGAGGAGGCGAGGGTGAGAGGACAGTAGAATTCGCTGGCGTAAGAAATGAGGGGCAGAACGTAGACCTTGAATAATGTGAGTTGGAGAGTGGGGTTGTTAGTCTTAAAACAGATCAGACGGGCCCATTTGAAGAGTTTGGAAGTAGTGTGTGTAAGGTGTGGGGAGAAGTCTAAGGACTTAGAGAAATGGATGCCGAGATGTTTGGCCGAATCTATTATTTCTATGTCGAGGGGGTAGTTGGCAACCGGGATAGAGCAGAATGGATCAGACGAGAGTCTCATTAAGCGAGTTTTGGTGGGATTTAGTTTGAGACCGATTCTGCTGAGTTGCAAGTGGAGCGAAGATAGGAGCTCCGATATAAGGGGTGAGGAAGGGTTGGATGTTGTGGGGTTGCTGAATACGATAACCATGTCATCCGCATATTTGAACAGCTTGAAAAGATTGTCTTCAACCTGTATGTGTGCGAGTGTAAGGTTGAAGAGAATGGGACCAAGTACGGAGCCCTGGGGAACACCGGATCGGACATGGGTTGGCCTCGAGTGACTACTGCCAACTTTTACTGTCGCATATCGGTTTCGAAGATAATAACTGATAAGATTGAGAACGTTGCCGCAGATACCGCTTCTCATTAAGGCAGATTCGATTGCTGAAAATGACAGCGAGTCAAAAGCCTTGGATATATCTAGGAAGAGGAGAGTGCACTGAAGCCCTTTAGAGAAAGAAGAGTAGCAGTGATCGAGAACACTAACTAAGTTGGTGGAAGATGAGCGGCCGTTCAGAAATCCATGTTGATCATCAAGGAGGTGGAAGTTAACATGAGACTTAATGAAAGGGTAGATTAGGTTGTATAAGATCCGGTCGAAGATTTTGGTGAAAGAAGGTACGATAGTAATGGGGCGGAGATCTTTAAATGATGAGATCGAGGAAGTGCCATTTTTGGGGATAGGAGAGATCGTCGAGCAAAGCCAGTCCGGGGGAAGATAGGTGGTTTCGAGACAATGATTAATAACATCTGCAATTAGAGAGAAGACGTTCCAGCCAAGCAGAGCAATCATGCTGACCGAGACACCGTATTGATCAAATTGGTGTTTAGATTTAATGTCTTTAACTGCTTGGGCGACGGAAGCCGGAGAGACGTAGAACCAGCGTAGGTTCTCGGAGTCTCCGTTGTCTAACATCTCAACAGGCGGAGTGGGAGTGGAAAATGAGTCGAGAAGGTGAGTCAGATAATCGTTAGCGAAGCAGAGGTCGTCTGACTGAGAGAAGTTAATATACGAGGTTTTGGGCTTTTGCAACAATTGGTGTTTGATGATGGCGAATTTTGCCCGGGGGTTAGGAGCTGAGCGGATGCGTCTTTCGATGTGGAGCGCTTGTTTGTTGATAGCCTGATTAATGTGTCCATCAATGCGTCTCAGAGCGAGGGCGCGGGCAAGTGACGAAGTGCGTAGACGAGAGCTGCGTGCTAGGTTGTCCCGTGCCTTAAACAGAGCGTTCAACTTATTCGTCGAATGTACGTTTTGAATAGAGGTGGCGGAGTTGTAGTGGGAGGATAGGATGTTATGAACTTCGGAAAAGCACGAGGAGAGATTGTTTGGGAGAAAGAGGTCCCTCCAGTTAACAGCGTCACAGAGTCGGCGGAACTCTTCCCAGTTGGTGAATCGCCTGAACGAATGTGTGTCTTCTCGAGGGGTGAAGGATAAGAGAGGTAAGAGGAAGGATACCTGGCAGTGATCAAGATTAGGGAAGATCTCCCGAGAGTGAACATCGGTCACCTCGTTGTTGGAGAGTACACAATCCAGCTGGTTGTGCCCTCGGGTCGGAAAGTGCACGAATTGATGTAGCAAGTTGTCCGCGAAGAGTCGAAGCAGTGGGTGACTTTCCGAAGCTAGGTTATGCCAATTAGCCAAGGGGAGGTTGAGATCACCCACAACGACGTACCGATCAGAGTGTAGAGAGAAGAAAGTAGAAAGGAGTTGGGCCCCGCGAGTGTCGTCGATGAGTGAGAGATTAGGGGGTCTGTAGACAACACAGGTAGATATGCTTTGGTTATGGATTAGTAGCTGAAACGAGAAAAATTCCAATCCTTGAGTGTTCGATGTCGATAAGCGTTTGGGCATAAAGAGGGATCGGACATAGGCGGCTAGACCACCCCCGCGACCGACAGTTCTGTCGCTACGAAGGAACGTGTATCCGTGAATGAGGAAGAGATCATCACAGTGGATGGAAGGGGACAGCCAGGTCTCAACAAGAAAGCAAATGTCTATCTCGTTAGAGGATAGAAAAGCTCGTAGATGATTGATTTTTGGCGTAAGTGATCTGCAATTGATGAGAATTGCGGAGAGTGCTCTGAGAGAGGGATGGTTAGATCGGGGAGAAGAAGCGTGCGGGGGCTTTCCGCTGGCGGGCGGGACGAGATCTAGGGCTGATGAGGGTGACTGACCGCTCATTGACAAGGATGGAGTGGTCAGCATCGATGTGGAATTCTTTTGTCCCTCGTTTGTCAGGTGGGTGAGGTAGTTGGAGGGTTTGAAAGCAACAGGGGGCGAGAAGTCTGGGCTCGAGGGGGCACTCTGAAGCTGCGATGATGGGGAGAACGCGGACAGTGACTGATCAGGAGCTGAGACGCTGCAGTCCTGGGTGGGGTCGATAATGGTTTCAATTGCGGGAGTTGAGGTTGTTGGGGCTGGGTCAAAGTCCCGAATGGCCTTGGCAGACCTACGTTTGTTCGGTCTCCGGGTGGTGGCATCCGTTCCAGGAATAGCTTGTCGTGGAGATGTAGACCTTGCGGACGAACTTGGGAGAGAGGTTTCGTTGTTAGGAGGCTTGGCTCGGCGTGGTCGGCCTCGGCGACGTGGTAGAGCTTGAGACTGAGAGGGAGGGCTGGTTGCGGAGTAAGGGCTAAAAGTGAGAGGGAGGCCTTCAAATCGGGAGGGAGTCAGCAGGGGTGGTCTGGAGGAAGGTGCATCACCGAGGATACCGCCGTGAACAGAGCGGCTTTTCTTTGGATTGCTCCATCCCGGAAAGGCGCGATGAGCTGGAGGTGGGGGGGTGGTGTCGGGTTGATGTGTTTGGGCTTTCTCTAGGGTCCTCTGTAGTAGCGTATGATCTCGCTTTAGTTTGACTTTCCCGGATGCTAAAGTGGGCGAGTGCAATTTGAGGTGACGAAGCTCATCGTCAGATAGTCTTTTATGTGAGGAGAGAATAAATGCTTGACCCTTACCCGACGAGATCTCTATAAGATGGCTAAAGTTGTCTCCTATTTGGCTGATCATATCAGAGGCCAGAGCATCCTTTGAGAGAGGGAGAGCGGGGACCATAAGAAGATGTTTCTCTTGTTTTGATTTCTCAGGGCAACCTCCCTGGCTACCCCATTCAGAAACGCATCAGCTTGACGCAACAAATGGGGTTGAAAAGTGGATAATGAAAGGTTGCCTGTCAGGGCTCCAATTAATCCTGAGATGTCCGCCATTTGCTGTTGGAGGTCAGTGATGTTAGAGATAAGCTTTTGGGTGATGAACGGGGAGATGGGGGCTTGCGACGAGGGCTGGTTCATGGTGGAGTGAGATAGAAGAGCAGAAATATTGATGAGAGGAAAAAAAGAAAAGAATGGGTATTAAAATTTCAAAAATAAAAATAAAAATAAAAATGGAAATCGGGTGGGCTAGGAAAAGATCCTTGAAAACTGAAGGTAAAATCCGAAAAAATGTGTGTAGGTAGATTCCTGGTGTAAACTAAAAATGAGATCAGACAAAAAATCCCGAGAATCTGAAATTAAAAACAAAATAAAACCCGATATCCTTCGAAATTAGAGAAAGAGTTCACTACTGATTTTAATTTATGAAACTATTTCATAAACATACGAGTCCATGGTTATAATGACGTGGTAAATTACTCAAATGTAACAAATCATCTGAGCAAATTTGAATTTTTTATTGTAAGGGAGTTATAGGGTGATTTACGGTTTTTGGATGTCAATTTATTTAGAAATAAGGATTTTAGGAATGAAGATTATGCAGAAATCCTTCTTAATTACAAGCCAAATAATTTGTACCGGATGAAAATATAAATCTTAAAACCATCAAAAATAAGAAGCCTTAGACTAAAAGACTTAAAATTAGGCAGACTACGTGAAATTTTTTTATGAATAATGGTTACCTTAATTTAATAGAGATAATAATAACGAATTTATCAAGAAAATTAAACGTCAAATTGAGGTACGTAAAAGCAGGTAGAGCGAATGAAGATAGTAATATTATTATCGGACTCTAAACCAGACAGGAAAGAAATATCAATAGCTTTCGAATACATCATAAGAACCGTTTTAAGGCAGTCGCTTATCCTGCACCCTAGACTTTCAGGAGAAAGTGTAACATTCTTCTCTTAAGAACACGAGAAGCGTAAGAAATCCCATGCAAAGACTGTTTTTTGGTCAGACCCTGCGTCAAATCAGGGTATGAATAAAAGAAAATAGAAATTCATGCAAGTGCGAACGTGTTTCCAGGTCTGATGAAGCACGTCATGAATTGAGGACTGAACAAATTAATAAATTGAATATGTAACAGTTTGATTGTTTCTGTGACGCGTAACGACACAAATCAATGGCCGACATATTGCGTAAATTAAATTCAAATTTATTTACGTTGCACCAATGAGAAAAAAGCGAAATTGCCGTTTAACCAATAGTGTGCAAGTAGACATATTGCATGCTATTTAAGCATGGTAATTTACCATGCAAGTCAGTAGTGGAATTTGCATTCTACCTGCTACACGCGTGTGCGTTCTATCGGCTGTCAATACCTACGCTGGTGATTTGATAGTTTCACCAACAACTAACTACATCTGCGTTTTGACTAACGCAGCTTTCATTGTTCCAGTAAATTTCTTTTTTCATAATATTTCGATCTACATTACCGTAGATCTTCATCAGATGCATTTCACGAAACAAATGAAGCAAATGTGTTATTTCCTCTAGTCATAATATTTATATATACCACAGACTGACCTTTCATTAGATATTCGCGTGTCACATGTATGTGTGTGTGCATTTTTATAACCGTTGTTTTCATCTAACTAATTTAGACCAGAGTGGCTGAATAATAATTTATCAATTTCATGCAATAACTATTCGTTTTTTTCACACTCAATGTAAATGACGTAACTGAGATGGGGAGACCCATAATTCAGAAACACTCGTCATAAAAACATGCCATGAGTGATAAGACCAGAAGTCCGAAACGACTAATGCACATGTTAATTTACAATTCAAACCACTAAGTTATACTCAAGATAGATAAGTTAATAACAGTTATTGGCGCACGCCACGCATGTGCATGTGTATGTGTATGCATAACTAGAAAAAACTTGGTTAAATTATTTTGATACACATGTACGTACATCTAAATGAAACTGCAGTCAATAGACATTAATTTACCCTTTGCACGCGTCAGACAAATTATTATTTATAAATATTGTATTATTAGAATATTTCCAATGCGTAGGGTGGGGGTGTAAACAGAAAATTAAGGTTGAAATCACTATTTGTTTTAAAATCAAATGAATAGTTAGAGATGAATTTTGAAGGCTATATTCATAATTGTTTATTCATTTCTTGAATAAAAGCCTAATAATTAGTCAATCTTAATCTGATGTTCTTAATCTTTTACTGGAGCTAGATTCAGTTACCAATTCATGCAATTGCCTTTTCTTTCCATTAGCTAGTGCAGTATTCCAAATCGGACCTAAAGATTTTTCAACAGCTGTTTCATTCATAATATCATCTCTAGATTTAATTTCTATAGATTCCCTAATCAATCTCGTCACCCTATTACGACTACATATTGCTATGCGTTTGCATTCCTCCCAGTCGATAGTATGCCCAGTCTCCACTACATGACGAGCAAGATCTGATTTAGCAATATGTCCATACTTACACGCAGTTTTATGTTCACCTCTTCTTACTTTGATTGGACGCATGGTCTCACCAACATACTTGAGACTACAATCATTGCATGGGATCTCATACACTCCTGAAGTGTCTAAGGGTTCAATCTTTTCTTTTTGGTTAGGGAGTATAGTGCCTAGTGTAAGGGGCTGTCTTAAAACGGTCCTTATATTGTATTTTAAAGCTATTGATTTCACTTTCCTACTTAATATAGAGTCCGGTAATACCATGATCTTCCGCTCTTCCTTCTCCTTATCTGCTTTTATGTATCTCAAACTAGGATTAAATTTCTTCACCATGTCCCTCATTGTTGTATCTATTAAATGAGGAGGGTAACCATTAGTCTTGAATATATCGCGTAGTCTGTCTAATTCTAACTTCCTATGCTTTATATCTGTTAACTTGAGACTTCTTAATGTTAATGACTTTAAGATCCCGACTTTCATACGAAACGGGTGATTGGACTTGAAATTAAGAAGGATTCCTGAATAAGTATCCTTCCTATAAATATCTCTTCCCAATTTCAGACCATTTCTAATTAATTTGACATCTAAAAATGGTAATTCACCTGACGATTCCCTTTCTAAGGTAAATTGTAGTTCGCTCATTCGATTAGCTAAATTTAAGAAATTTACCAATTCATTGTCACCATGGTTCCAGATGAGTAATATATCATCCAAGAAACGTAGGTACAATTTTGGTTTTAATGGAGTCTTATCCAACAGATTATTTTCCAAATAATGCATAAAGATATTGGCTATTGGGACCGACAAAGGTTGTCCCATTGGAACGCCCCTAATTTGTTTATAAAATTCCTTACGAAATTTAAAGTAAGTAGAGGACATACAAATATACATCATCTCCATGACGTGTCCTAACGTCATTTTGCTTCCTTCTAATATTAATGGGTGATCAACTAGGAAACGTCTAAAACAATCCAGAGCCTCAGGTACCGGTATATTTGTGTACATAGATACTACATCTAAGCTTACTAATCTATCCTTTTCATCTAGTACACATTTATCAACAATTTCAACTAAATGATATGAGTTAAGCAAGGTATGTTCTAAGAAATAGGAATATTTTCTTATTCTATGGCACAAAAACTTTGAAATTTTATATGTTGGGGAGTGTTGTACATTCACTATAATTCTTAAAGGATTACCCGGCTTATGCACTTTAACTAAACCATAAACTCTGGGTGCTACGGTATCTCTTTGAATGAGAGTGTTACCATGCGTCGAATCCAATTCTTCATTAGCAATCATATTATTGATTAATAATTTTACTTGCCCTTGTAATTTATCAGTAGGGTCTTTTGTTATTTTAGTGTATACTTCAGCATTACTTAACTGTTCTATCATTTTATTGTCATAATCAGATTGATTCATCAGAACTGTAGCTCCTCCTTTATCCGCCTTAAGACATATAACATTATTTGATACTAAATCCTTTCTGAGACGTTTAATTTCATAATTAGGCTTAACCTTACCCTCTTTGTGTGTTAAAACCATTGAGGCAACGTCTAATTCAAATTTCACCCTATCATTATCCAATAGAAGCTTTGCCGTTTTGACAGCCTCAGTAATTAATTCGTTTCTAACCGATCTTTCATTAGGAATAGCCATGTTTAAACCACGGTTAAGTAGTTCAACTTGATCCTTCTTAAGACTTAATGTTGATAGATTTACTATTCTATTAGTCCCGATTAAATTATCACTTTCTTGAGGTCTATAAATTCCCAAATCAGCTAATTTTTTATCATGTCTAATTCTTACTTTTTTATTTCTCTATTACGGGCTTTATCACTGAAATCCTCAATGCATTTAAAATCATCTGCGTGCAAAAGAGAAGTTAACATCGATCTTAGTTTAGTTTTTTTCTTAATAAGTATAATCTTGCGTTTAACTAAATCACGAATCAAAGTTTTTATAATATTTATACAAAGGTCATGCTTAAGAGACATGCCATAAGCATTTAACTTAAAATTTAATTTAAAACGAAAACATTTAGGAATAACATCATGTTTTAAACAAATATTTAAAAAGGAAATATTTGACACTTGCCTCACGATTTGTTGTTTCGTTAACGTATATTTATTATACCATTTAACGGTATTACTGCTATAATTCCATGTTAAATGTTTCTTGAAGGAATGTTTTTTGTGCGGTACTGAATTAATTGAAATTACCTGATCTGCGTTTTGACTAACGCAGCTTTCATTGTTCCAGTAAATTTCTTTTTTCATAATATTTCGATCTACATTACCGTAGATCTTCATCAGATGCATTTCACGAAACAAATGAAGCAAATGTGTTATTTCCTCTAGTCATAATATTTATATATACCACAGACTGACCTTTCATTAGATATTCGCGTGTCACATGTATGTGTGTGTGCATTTTTATAACCGTTGTTTTCATCTAACTAATTTAGACCAGAGTGGCTGAATAATAATTTATCAATTTCATGCAATAACTATTCGTTTTTTTCACACTCAATGTAAATGACGTAACTGAGATGGGGAGACCCATAATTCAGAAACACTCGTCATAAAAACATGCCATGAGTGATAAGACCAGAAGTCCAAAACGACTAATGCACATGTTAATTTACAATTCAAACCACTAAGTTATACTCAAGATAGATAAGTTAAAAACAGTTATTGGCGCACGCCACGCATGTGCATGTGTATGTGTATGCATAACTAGAAAAAACTTGGTTAAATTATTTTGATACACATGTACGTACATCTAAATGAAACTGCAGTCAATAGACATTAATTTACCCTTTGCACGCGTCAGACAAATTATTATTTATAAATATTGTATTATTAGAATATTTCCAATGCGTAGGGTGGGGGTGTAAACAGAAAATTAAGGTTGAAATCACTATTTGTTTTAAAATCAAATGAATAGTTAGAGATGAATTTTGAAGGCTATATTCATAATTGTTTATTCATTTCTTGAATAAAAGCCTAATAATTAGTCAATCTTAATCTGATGTTCTTAATCTTTTACTGGAGCTAGATTCAGTTACCAATTCATGCAATTGCCTTTTCTTTCCATTAGCTAGTGCAGTATTCCAAATCGGACCTAAAGATTTTTCAACAGCTGTTTCATTCATAATATCATCTCTAGATTTAATTTCTATAGATTCCCTAATCAATCTCGTCACCCTATTACGACTACATATTGCTATGCGTTTGCATTCCTCCCAGTCGATAGTATGCCCAGTCTCCACTACATGACGAGCAAGATCTGATTTAGCAATATGTCCATACTTACACGCAGTTTTATGTTCACCTCTTCTTACTTTGATTGGACGCATGGTCTCACCAACATACTTGAGACTACAATCATTGCATGGGATCTCATACACTCCTGAAGTGTCTAAGGGTTCAATCTTTTCTTTTTGGTTAGGGAGTATAGTGCCTAGTGTAAGGGGCTGTTTTAAAACGGTCCTTATATTGTATTTTAAAGCTATTGATTTCACTTTCCTACTTAATATAGAGTCCGGTAATACCATGATCTTCCGCTCTTCCTTCTCCTTATCTGCTTTTATGTATCTCAAACTAGGATTAAATTTCTTCACCATGTCCCTCATTGTTGTATCTATTAAATGAGGAGGGTAACCATTAGTCTTGAATATATCGCGTAGTCTGTCTAATTCTAACTTCCTATGCTTTATATCTGTTAACTTGAGACTTCTTAATGTTAATGACTTTAAGATCCCGACTTTCATACGAAACGGGTGATTGGACTTGAAATTAAGAAGGATTCCTGAATAAGTATCCTTCCTATAAATATCTCTTCCCAATTTCAGACCATTTCTAATTAATTTGACATCTAAAAATGGTAATTCACCTGACGATTCCCTTTCTAAGGTAAATTGTAGTTCGCTCATTCGATTAGCTAAATTTAAGAAATTTACCAATTCATTGTCACCATGGTTCCAGATGAGTAATATATCATCCAAGAAACGTAGGTACAATTTTGGTTTTAATGGAGTCTTATCCAACAGATTATTTTCCAAATAATGCATAAAGATATTGGCTATTGGGACCGACAAAGGTTGTCCCATTGGAACGCCCCTAATTTGTTTATAAAATTCCTTACGAAATTTAAAGTAAGTGGAGGACATACAAATATACATCATCTCCATGACGTGTCCTAACGTCATTTTGCTTCCTTCTAATATTAATGGGTGATCAACTAGGAAACGTCTAAAACAATCCAGAGCCTCAGGTACCGGTATATTTGTGTACATAGATACTACATCTAAGCTTACTAATCTATCCTTTTCATCTAGTACACATTTATCAACAATTTCAACTAAATGATATGAGTTAAGCAAGGTATGTTCTAAGAAATAGGAATATTTTCTTATTCTATGGCACAAAAACTTTGAAATTTTATATGTTGGGGAGTGTTGTACATTCACTATAATTCTTAAAGGATTACCCGGCTTATGCACTTTAACTAAACCATAAACTCTGGGTGCTACCGTATCTCTTTGAATGAGAGTGTTACCATGCGTCGAATCCAATTCTTCATTAGCAATCATATTATTGATTAATAATTTTACTTGCCCTTGTAATTTATCAGTAGGGTCTTTTGTTATTTTAGTGTATACTTCAGCATTACTTAACTGTTCTATCATTTTATTGTCATAATCAGATTGATTCATCAGAACTGTAGCTCCTCCTTTATCCGCCTTAAGACATATAACATTATTTGATACTAAATCCTTTCTGAGACGTTTAATTTCATAATTAGGCTTAACCTTACCCTCTTTGTGTGTTAAAACCATTGAGGCAACGTCTAATTCAAATTTCACCCTATCATTATCCGAATAGAAGCTTTGCCGTTTTGACAGCCTCAGTAATTAATTCGTTTCTAACCGATCTTTCATTAGGAATAGCCATGTTTAAACCACGGTTAAGTAGTTCAACTTGATCCTTCTTAAGACTTAATGTTGATAGATTTACTATTCTATTAGTCCCGATTAAATTATCACTTTCTTGAGGTCTATAAATTCCCAAATCAGCTAATTTTTTATCATGTCTAATTCTTACTTTTTTATTTCTCTATTACGGGCTTTATCACTGAAATCCTCAATGCATTTAAAATCATCTGCGTGCAAAAGAGAAGTTAACATCGATCTTAGTTTAGTTTTTTTCTTAATAAGTATAATCTTGCGTTTAACTAAATCACGAATCAAAGTTTTTATAATATTTATACAAAGGTCATGCTTAAGAGACATGCCATAAGCATTTAACTTAAAATTTAATTTAAAACGAAAACATTTAGGAATAACATCATGTTTTAAACAAATACTTAAAAAGGAAATATTTGACACTTGCCTCACGATTTGTTGTTTCATTAACGTATATTTATTATACCATTTAACGGTATTACTGCTATAATTCCATGTTAAATGTTTCTTGAAGGAATGTTTCTAGTGCGGTACTGAATTAATTGAAATTACCTGATCTGCGTTTTGACTAACGCAGCTTTCATTGTTCCAGTAAATTTCTTTTTTCATAATATTTCGATCTACATTACCGTAGATCTTCATCAGATGCATTTCACGAAACAAATGAAGCAAGTGTGTTATTTCCTCTAGTCATAATATTTATATACCCCAGACTGACCTTTCATTAGATATTCGCGTGTCACATTGTGTGTGTGTGTGCATTTTCATAACCGTTGTTTTCATCTAACTAATTTAGACCAGAGTGGCTGAATAATAATTTATCAATTGCATGCAATAACTATTCGTTTTTTTAACACACTCAATGTAAATGACGTAACTGAGATGGGGAGACCCATAATTCAGAAACACTCGTCATAAAAACATGCCATGAGTGATAAAACCAGAAGTCCGAACGACTAATGCACATGTTAAATTACAATTCAAACCACTAGGTTGTACTCAAGATAGAGAAGTTAATAACAGTTATTGGCGCACGCCACGCATGTGCATGTGTATGTGTATGCATAACTAAAAAACTTGGTTAAATTATTTTATTTTGATACACATGTACGTACATCTAAATGAAACTGCAGTCAATAGACATTAATTTACCCTTTGCACGCGTCAGACAAATTATTACTTATAACTATTGTATTATTAGAATATTTCCAATGGGTAGGGTGGGGGTGTAAAACAGAAAATTAAGGTTGAAATCACTATTTGTTTTAAAATCAAATGAATAGTTAGAGATGAAATTTTGAAGACTATATTCATAATAATTGTTTATTCATTTGTTGAATAAAAGCCCACTAATTAGTCAATCTTAATCTGATGTTCTTAATCTTTTACTGGAGCTAGCTTCAGTTACCAATTCATGCAATCGCCTTTTTCTTCCACTAGCTAGTGCAGTATTCCAAATCGGACCTAAAGATTTTTCAACAGCTGTTTCATTCATAATATTATCTCTAGATTTAATTTCTATAGATTCCCTAATCAATCTCGTCATCCTATTACGACTACATATTGCTATGCGTTTGCATTCCTCCCAGTCGATAGTATGCCCAGTCTCCACTACATG
Source organism: Eudiplozoon nipponicum (assembly GCA_029291075.1). NCBI lineage: Eukaryota > Metazoa > Platyhelminthes > Monogenea > Mazocraeidea > Diplozoidae > Eudiplozoon > Eudiplozoon nipponicum. The sequence continues at coordinate 282,817 of JAQBSW010000099.1, forward strand.
ACGAGCAAGATCAGATTTAGCAATATGTCCATATTTACACGCAGTTTTATGTTCACCTCTTCTTACTTTGATTGGACGCATGGTTTCACCAACATACTTGAGACTGCAATCATTGCATGGGATCTCATACACTCCTGAAGTGTCTAAGGGTTCAATCTTTTCTTTTTGGTTAGGGAGTATAGTGCCTAGTGTAAGGGGCTGTTTTAAAACGGTCCTTATATTGTATTTTAAAGCTATTGATTTCACTTTCCTACTTAATATAGAGTCCGGTAATACCATGACCTTCCGCTCTTCCTTATCCTTATCCGCTTTTTTGTATCTCACACTAGGATTAAATTTCTTCACCATGTCCCTCATTGTTGTATCTATTAAATGAGGAGGGTAACCATTAGTCTTAAATATATCGCGTAGTCTGTCTAATTCTAACTTCCTATGCTTTATATCTGTTAACTTGAGACTTCTTAATGTTAATGACTTTAAGATCCCGACTTTCATACGAAACGGGTGATTGGACTTGAAATTAAGAAGGATTCCTGAATAAGTATCCTTCCTATAAATATCTCTTCCCAATTTCAGACCATTTCTAATTAATTTGACATCTAAAAATGGTAATTCACCCGACGATTCCCTTTCTAAGGTAAATTGTAGTTCACTCATTCGATTAGCTAAATTTAAGAAATTTACCAATTTATTGTCACCATGGTTCCATATCAGTAATATATCATCCAAGAAACGTAGGTACAGTTTTGGTTTCAATGGAGTCTTATCCAACAGATTATTTTCCAAATAATGCATAAAGATATTGGCTATTGGGACCGATAAAGGTTGTCCCATTGGAACGCCTCTAATTTGTTTATAAAATTCCTTACGAAATTTAAAATAAGTGGAGGACATACAAATACACATCATCTCCATGACGTGTCCTAACGTCATTTTGCTTCCTTCTAATATTAGTGGGTGATCAACTAGGAAACGTCTAAAACAATCCAGAGCCTCAGGTACCGGTATATTTGTGTACATAGATACTACATCTAAGCTTACTAATCTATCCTTTTCATCTAGTACATATTTATCAATAATTTCAACCAAATGATATGAGTTAAGCAAGGTATGTTCTAAGAAATAGGAATATTTTCTTATTCTATGGCACAAAAACTTTGAAATTTTATATGTTGGGGAGTGTTGTACATTCACTATAATTCTTAAAGGATTACCCGGCTTATGCACTTTAACTAAACCATAAACTCTGGGTGCAACCGTATCTCTTTGAATGAGAGTGTTACCATGCGTCGAATCCAATTCTTCATTAGCAATCATTTTATTGATTAATAATTTTACTTGCCCTTGTAACTTATCAGTAGGGTCTTTTGTTATTTTAGTGTATACTTCAGCATTACTTAACTGTTCTATCATTTTATTGTTATAATCAGATTGATTCATCAGAACTGTAGCTCCTCCTTTATCCGCCTTAAGACATATAACATTATTTGATACTAAATCTTTTCTGAGACGTTTAATTTCATAATTAGGCTTAACTTTATCCTCTTTGTGTGTTAAAACCAATGAGGCAACGTCTAATTCAAATTTCACCTTATCATTATCCGAAAGAAGCTTTGCCGTTTTGACAGCCTCAGTAATTAATTCGTTTCTAACCGATCTTTCATTAGGAATAGCCATGTTTAAACCACGGTTAAGTAGTTCAACTTGATCCTTCTTAAGATTTAATGTTGATAGATTTACTATTCTATTAGTCCCGATTAAATTATCACTTTCTTGGGGTCTATAAATTCCCAAGTCAGCTAATTTTTTATCGTGTCTAATTCTTACTTTTTTTATTTCTCTATTACGGGCTTTATCACTGAAATCCTCAATGCATTTAAAATCATCTGCGTGCAAAAGAGAAGTTAACATCGATCTTAGTTTAGTTTTTTTCTGAATAAGTATAATCTTACGTTTAACTAAATCACGAATCAAAGTTTTTATAATATTTATACAAAGGTCATGCTTAAGAGACATGCCATAAGCATTTAACTTAAAATTTAATTTAAAACGAAAACATTTAGGAATAACATCATGTTTTAAACAAATACTTAAAAAGGAAATATTTGACACTTGCCTCACGATTTGTTGTTTCATTAACGTATATTTATTATACCATTTAACGGCATTTCTGCTATAATTCCATGTTAAATGTTTCTTGAAGGAGTTTCCTTGATGCGGAACTGGAATAATTGTAATTACCTGATCTGCGTTTTGACTAACGCAGCTTTCATTGTTCCAGTAATTTTCTTTTTCTATGATATTTCGATCTTCATTACCGAAGATCTTCATCAGATGCATTTCACGAAACAAATGAAGCAAGTGTGTTATTTCCTCTAGTCATAATATTTATATACCCCAGACTGACCTTTCATTAGATATTCGCGTGTCACATGTGTGTGTGTGTGCATTTTCATAACCGTTGTTTTCATCTAACTAATTTAGACCAGAGTGGCTGAATAATAATTTATCAATTGCATGCAATAACTATTCGTTTTTTTAACACACTCAATGTAAATGACGTAACTGAGATGGGGAGACCCATAATTCAGAAACACTCGTCATAAAAACATGCCATGAGTGATAAAACCAGAAGTCCGAAAGACTAATGCACATGTTAAATTACAATTCAAACCACTAGGTTGTACTCAAGATAGAGAAGTTAATAACAGTTATTGGCGCACGCCACGCATGTCCATGTGTATGTGTATGCATAACTAAAAAACTTGGTTAAATTATTTTATTTTGATACACATGTACGTACATCTAAATGAAACTGCAGTCAATAGACATTAATTTACCCTTTGCACGCGTCAGACAAATTATTACTTATAACTATTGTATTATTAGAATATTTCCAATGGGTAGGGTGGGGGTGTAAAACAGAAAATTAAGGTTGAAATCACTATTTGTTTTAAAATCAAATGAATAGTTAGAGATGAAATTTTGAAGACTATATTCATAATAATTGTTTATTCATTTGTTGAATAAAAGCCCACTAATTAGTCAATCTTAATCTGATGTTCTTAATCTTTTACTGGAGCTAGCTTCAGTTACCAATTCATGCAATCGCCTTTTTCTTCCACTAGCTAGTGCAGTATTCCAAATCGGACCTAAAGATTTTTCAACAGCTGTTTCATTCATAATATTATCTCTAGATTTAATTTCTATAGATTCCCTAATCAATCTCGTCATCCTATTACGACTACATATTGCTATGCGTTTGCATTCCTCCCAGTCGATAGTATGCCCAGTCTCCACTACATGACGAGCAAGGTCAGATTTAGCAATATGTCCATATTTACACGCAGTTTTATGTTCACCTCTTCTTACTTTGATTGGACGCATGGTTTCACCAACATACTTGAGACTGCAATCATTGCATGGGATCTCATACACTCCTGAAGTGTCTAAGGGTTCAATCTTTTCTTTTTGGTTAGGGAGTATAGTGCCTAGTGTAAGGGGCTGTTTTAAAACGGTCCTTATATTGTATTTTAAAGCTATTGATTTCACTTTCCTACTTAATATAGAGTCCGGTAATACCATGACCTTCCGCTCTTCCTTATCCTTATCCGCTTTTATGTATCTCAAACTAGGATTAAATTTCTTCACCATGTCCCTCATTGTTGTATCTATTAAATGAGGAGGGTAACCATTAGTCTTAAATATATCGCGTAGTCTGTCTAATTCTAACTTCCTATGCTTTATATCTGTTAACTTGAGACTTCTTAATGTTAATGACTTTAAGATCCCGACTTTCATACGAAACGGGTGATTGGACTTGAAATTAAGAAGGATTCCTGAATAAGTATCCTTCCTATAAATATCTCTTCCCAATTTCAGACCATTTCTAATTAATTTGACATCTAAAAATGGTAATTCACCCGACGATTCCCTTTCTAAGGTAAATTGTAGTTCGCTCATTCGATTAGCTAAATTTAAGAAATTTACCAATTTATTGTCACCATGGTTCCAGATCAGTAATATATCATCCAAGAAACGTAGGTACAGTTTTGGTTTCAATGGAGTCTTATCCAACAGATTATTTTCCAAATAATGCATAAAGATATTGGCTATTGGGACCGATAAAGGTTGTCCCATTGGAACGCCTCTAATTTGTTTATAAAATTCCTTACGAAATTTAAAATAAGTGGAGGACATACAAATACACATCATCTCCATGACGTGTCCTAACGTCATTTTGCTTCCTTCTAATATTAGTGGGTGATCAACTAGGAAACGTCTAAAACAATCCAGAGCCTCAGGTACCGGTATATTTGTGTACATAGATACTACATCTAAGCTTACTAATCTATCCTTTTCATCTAGTACATATTTATCAATAATTTCAACCAAATGATATGAGTTAAGCAAGGTATGTTCTAAGAAATAGGAATATTTTCTTATTCTATGGCACAAAAACTTTGAAATTTTATATGTTGGGGAGTGTTGTACATTCACTATAATTCTTAAAGGATTACCCGGCTTATGCACTTTAACTAAACCATAAACTCTGGGTGCAACCGTATCTCTTTGAATGAGAGTGTTACCATGCGTCGAATCCAATTCTTCATTAGCAATCATTTTATTGATTAATAATTTTACTTGCCCTTGTAACTTATCAGTAGGGTCTTTTGTTATTTTAGTGTATACTTCAGCATTACTTAACTGTTCTATCATTTTATTGTTATAATCAGATTGATTCATCAGAACTGTAGCTCCTCCTTTATCCGCCTTAAGACATATAACATTATTTGATACTAAATCTTTTCTGAGACGTTTAATTTCATAATTAGGCTTAACTTTATCCTCTTTGTGTGTTAAAACCAATGAGGCAACGTCTAATTCAAATTTCACCTTATCATTATCCGAAAGAAGCTTTGCCGTTTTGACAGCCTCAGTAATTAATTCGTTTCTAACCGATCTTTCATTAGGAATAGCCATGTTTAAACCACGGTTAAGTAGTTCAACTTGATCCTTCTTAAGATTTAATGTTGATAGATTTACTATTCTATTAGTCCCGATTAAATTATCACTTTCTTGGGGTCTATAAATTCCCAAGTCAGCTAATTTTTTATCATGTCTAATTCTTACTTTTTTTATTTCTCTATTACGGGCTTTATCACTGAAATCCTCAATGCATTTAAAATCATCTGCGTGCAAAAGAGAAGTTAACATCGATCTTAGTTTAGTTTTTTTCTTAATAAGTATAATCTTACGTTTAACTAAATCACGAATCAAAGTTTTTATAATATTTATACAAAGGTCATGCTTAAGAGACATGCCATAAGCATTTAACTTAAAATTTAGTTTAAAACGAAAACATTTAGGAATAACATCATGTTTTAAACAAATACTTAAAAAGGAAATATTTGACACTTGCCTCACGATTTGTTGTTTCATTAGCGTATATTTATTATACCATTTAACGGCATTTCTGCTATAGTTCCATGTTAAATGTTTCTTGAAGGAGTTTCCTTGATGCGCACCTGGAATAATTGAAATTACCTGATCTGCGTTTTGACTAACGCAGCTTTCATTGTTCCAGTAATTTTCTTTTATCAAGATATTTCGGCCTATCTTACCGTAGGCCTTCATCAGTTGCATTTCACGAAACAAATGAAGCAAGTGTGTTATTTCCTCTAGTCATAATATTTATATACCTCAGACTGACCTTTCATTAGATATTCGCGTGTCACATGTGTGTGTGTGTGTCATTTTCATAACCGTTGTTTTCATCTAACTAATTTAGACCAGAGTGGCTGAATAATAATTTATCAATTGCATGCAATAACTATTCGTTTTTTTAACACACTCAATGTAAATGACGTAACTGAGATGGGGAGACCCATAATTCAGAAACACTCGTCATAAAAACATGCCATGAGTGATAAAACCAGAAGTCCGAAAGACTAATGCACATGTTAAATTACAATTCAAACCACTAGGTTGTACTCAAGATAGAGAAGTTAATAACAGTTATTGGCGCACGCCACGCATGTCCATGTGTATGTGTATGCATAACTAAAAAACTTGGTTAAATTATTTTATTTTGATACACATGTACGTACATCTAAATGAAACTGCAGTCAATAGACATTAATTTACCCTTTGCACGCGTCAGACAAATTATTACTTATAACTATTGTATTATTAGAATATTTCCAATGGGTAGGGTGGGGGTGTAAAACAGAAAATTAAGGTTGAAATCACTATTTGTTTTAAAATCAAATGAATAGTTAGAGATGAAATTTTGAAGACTATATTCATAATAATTGTTTATTCATTTGTTGAATAAAAGCCCACTAATTAGTCAATCTTAATCTGATGTTCTTAATCTTTTACTGGAGCTAGCTTCAGTTACCAATTCATGCAATCGCCTTTTTCTTCCACTAGCTAGTGCAGTATTCCAAATCGGACCTAAAGATTTTTCAACAGCTGTTTCATTCATAATATTATCTCTAGATTTAATTTCTATAGATTCCCTAATCAATCTCGTCATCCTATTACGACTACATATTGCTATGCGTTTGCATTCCTCCCAGTCGATAGTATGCCCAGTCTCCACTACATGACGAGCAAGATCAGATTTAGCAATATGTCCATATTTACACGCAGTTTTATGTTCACCTCTTCTTACTTTGATTGGACGCATGGTTTCACCAACATACTTGAGACTGCAATCATTGCATGGGATCTCATACACTCCTGAAGTGTCTAAGGGTTCAATCTTTTCTTTTTGGTTAGGGAGTATAGTGCCTAGTGTAAGGGGCTGTTTTAAAACGGTCCTTATATTGTATTTTAAAGCTATTGATTTCACTTTCCTACTTAATATAGAGTCCGGTAATACCATGACCTTCCGCTCTTCCTTATCCTTATCCGCTTTTGTGTATCTCAAACTAGGATTAAATTTCTTCACCATGTCCCTCATTGTTGTATCTATTAAATGAGGAGGGTAACCATTAGTCTTAAATATATCGCGTAGTCTGTCTAATTCTAACTTCCTATGCTTTATATCTGTTAACTTGAGACTTCTTAATGTTAATGACTTTAAGATCCCGACTTTCATACGAAACGGGTGATTGGACTTGAAATTAAGAAGGATTCCTGAATAAGTATCCTTCCTATAAATATCTCTTCCCAATTTCAGACCATTTCTAATTAATTTGACATCTAAAAATGGTAATTCACCCGACGATTCCCTTTCTAAGGTAAATTGTAGTTCGCTCATTCGATTAGCTAAATTTAAGAAATTTACCAATTTATTGTCACCATGGTTCCAGATCAGTAATATATCATCCAAGAAACGTAGGTACAGTTTTGGTTTCAATGGAGTCTTATCCAACAGATTATTTTCCAAATAATGCATAAAGATATTGGCTATTGGGACCGATAAAGGTTGTCCCATTGGAACGCCTCTAATTTGTTTATAAAATTCCTTACGAAATTTAAAATAAGTGGAGGACATACAAATACACATCATCTCCATGACGTGTCCTAACGTCATTTTGCTTCCTTCTAATATTAGTGGGTGATCAACTAGGAAACGTCTAAAACAATCCAGAGCCTCAGGTACCGGTATATTTGTGTACATAGATACTACATCTAAGCTTACTAATCTATCCTTTTCATCTAGTACATATTTATCAATAATTTCAACCAAATGATATGAGTTAAGCAAGGTATGTTCTAAGAAATAGGAATATTTTCTTATTCTATGGCACAAAAACTTTGAAATTTTATATGTTGGGGAGTGTTGTACATTCACTATAATTCTTAAAGGATTACCCGGCTTATGCACTTTAACTAAACCATAAACTCTGGGTGCAACCGTATCTCTTTGAATGAGAGTGTTACCATGCGTCGAATCCAATTCTTCATTAGCAATCATTTTATTGATTAATAATTTTACTTGCCCTTGTAACTTATCAGTAGGGTCTTTTGTTATTTTAGTGTATACTTCAGCATTACTTAACTGTTCTATCATTTTATTGTTATAATCAGATTGATTCATCAGAACTGTAGCTCCTCCTTTATCCGCCTTAAGACATATAACATTATTTGATACTAAATCTTTTCTGAGACGTTTAATTTCATAATTAGGCTTAACTTTATCCTCTTTGTGTGTTAAAACCAATGAGGCAACGTCTAATTCAAATTTCACCTTATCATTATCCGAAAGAAGCTTTGCCGTTTTGACAGCCTCAGTAATTAATTCGTTTCTAACCGATCTTTCATTAGGAATAGCCATGTTTAAACCACGGTTAAGTAGTTCAACTTGATCCTTCTTAAGATTTAATGTTGATAGATTTACTATTCTATTAGTCCCGATTAAATTATCACTTTCTTGGGGTCTATAAATTCCCAAGTCAGCTAATTTTTTATCATGTCTAATTCTTACTTTTTTATTTCTCTATTACGGGCTTTATCACTGAAATCCTCAATGCATTTAAAATCATCTGCGTGCAAAAGAGAAGTTAACATCGATCTTAGTTTAGTTTTTTTCTGAATAAGTATAATCTTACGTTTAACTAAATCACGAATCAAAGTTTTTATAATATTTATACAAAGGTCATGCTTAAGAGACATGCCATAAGCATTTAACTTAAAATTTAGTTTAAAACGAAAACATTTAGGAATAACATCATGTTTTAAACAAATACTTAAAAAGGAAATATTTGACACTTGCCTCACGATTTGTTGTTTCATTAGCGTATATTTATTATACCATTTAACGGCATTTCTGTTATAGTTCCATGTTAAATGTTTCTTGAAGGAGTTTCCTTGATGCGAACCTGGAATAATTGAAATTACCTGATCTGCGTTTTGACTAACGCAGCTTTCATTGTTCCAGTAATTTTCTTTTTCATAATATTTCGATCTTCATTACCGTAGATCTTCATCAGATGCATTTCACGAAACAAATGAAGCAAGTGTGTTATTTCCTCTAGTCATAATATTTATATACCCCAGACTGACCTTTCATTAGATATTCGCGTGTCACTATGTGTGTGTGTGTGTACATTTTCATAACCGTTGTTTTCATCTAACTAATTTAGACCAGAGTGGCTGAATAATAATTTATCAATT